>JAIPRL010001844.1:56719-71564 GCA_025469235.1 Pemphigus obesinymphae | reverse complement strand
CAACTTATTCATGATTATACAATACATTCCCCCCTTGGACAAATTTATTTGATCGATTTCCCAACTTATTTATCTATATATATTATATATATATATATATATTATATATATATATATATATATATATATATATATATTAGTATATATATATATACTATATAGTAACTATTAATAATAACTATTAAAGAGTATTAAACAACACAAGTATATATTTATTTATTTTTTGTTGAAATTCAAGACGCTCAGAAATTATAACAAACATAAAAAAATAATGAAAAAAATTAAACGTATAATTCAATTAATGGGTTTAATAAATTAATCTTATCATTTTAGATCTATAATCTAATCACTCACTGATACCATTAAAATATACGGTTTATAATTGTATATAAATCATATTGCATGTGAACTTTGATTGTTGTTTTACATTATTTTGATCCGATTTCTAAACCAAATAATGTATAACGATATTGAACGCAAATAAATAAAGAATAGTTCGCACTATTGTACTGAAATATTGTATTGCAAGAAATGCATTTAATTATTGGACACCGATTCTTATAATATTGATACAATAATATTAATATTGTACATTTGTGAATATTGAAAATGATTTTTATTTAAACGGATATAGACTATTATAGTTCGACATGTTTGCAGGTATCATGCTTTGTCTTACAGGGCAAAGTTTTATAACCCGGTGGAATTAGCCACATTGGTTTCCAACATCAAAGAAACGAGATTGTTGGACGATAATGACTGGATGATTCGTGGTAACGGACTACCGGAAATGTTTTCGGTAATTCTGGAAAAGCTGACGGAATATCGTGGAGGTTACGAGGACGAACGATTGCGTCGTTTCCGGGTGGAACTCCTGGACGACCCATTAAAGACATTGCGTCGCACGATGATGCCCTCCGAACCACTGGCCGTCCTATGTCATGGCGACTTCAACCGAAACAACATGATGTTTTCGTACGACGTTGATGGACGGCCCGTAGACATGTTGGTTTTCGACATGGCCACCGTTCGTTACGCGTCACCGGTGATCGATCTATCGTTCTTTCTGTACATGAACACGGATCGACAGACCCGGGACGTTCACTGGGACGAATTATTGGACACGTACTGCGCAGCATTAGCTGCAGCCTTGTCCGACGTATCTGACGTCGTTCGGGTGCCAAACCGCGAGCAACTGAACGCCGAAATGAGCGAGTACGCGTTCTACGGAATGGCGCATGTGCTGTTCTTCAAACGCGTAATGGTGACGGAAACGTTCACAACGAACCCCATAGAAGAACTTGTCAACACAGATAACGATAACATGTTACGCATGTGGATGTCATTCGGTGGCGACAAGGCGACCGACTTGATCATTGAAGCATTTCAACACTTTATCGATGTCACATATACCAAAACTCCACTATCCTGAGTTAAACATTTAAAAAAAAATCTCTATTTACTTACTAGGGACGAGGAATTTATGGTAAAAAAAATGTAGGAAAATTAACTTCGGAAAATACATATATTATGTTTATAACTATTTATATTATATTTTACATTTTATTTGTTTTGTTTTTTATAACCAGCTAAACATGAACAAATAAATAAAACATTATAAATGTATACAAATAGGTTACCATCCCCTGTAAGCATTAGCTTATTATAAGAATGTTAAGAATAACGTTTGTATAATATTAAAAAAATTAAAGTTACACGATACAATTTAGAATACCTACATCTGTACAAAGAAAACTATTAATCAAGATGTATAGGTAGTTAACAGAAAAATGAATGAGTATACAGAATGTACACATATAAATTACTTAATAAGTGACATTAATAATAGTAATAATAAACACTTAATATTAAAAGCACAAGTTGTAGGAAAGTAATTATACAATTATTAAATTATAATCTTTACATTACGATAAACTATTGACATCTTTTTTGAAAATTACAAATTATAAAAACTTAAAATGTTAAATTTTATAGCTGAACACAAATATCAACCTTCACCACTAATGGATTCATTTTCTCAATGGTGAAAAGTAGTATTGCTTATACATATTTTAATATCTCGTAATATATAACTACAAGTACAAGAATTAAGCATATGTTTAAACTGATAAAGTTTTTTTATAAATTGCATTTAATTCTTGAATTTCAACAGTGTTCTAAATGTTATCATTATTAGATGATGATTTGCATAAAATATAAATTATTAATTTCTTTAATACGTTTTTTAAAATATTATAAGTACAACTATAGAACTCAATACTAAACATTAAAATAGATTGTACAAATGATATATAAAAATAGTTTTAATTGAAGATTATAAATATATCTAACATCCTTATAAATGTAAAAACAATGTCTAATTATTCTAGATAGATAAGTAATATGAATATTCTATTTCAACTTAACATCGTAATAAAAACCAAAATATTTAATATTATTAACCTTTTCTAATCAAAAATAACTTAACTTACTACTAGGTATTGCAAAATTATATTTAAATCTTATTATATAATATAATATTAAAATTTTATCAATATTATTACAGTTATTATTTTGTATTTTAAAACACATATACTTGGTCTTGTTTAAATAAATTCTAATAAATTCTTGTCAAATCCGGTGTGCTGGCGAATTTGACTCTTGGAAAATTTAACTAGGGGAGTCAATTTAGCTAGCAGTAAAATTCGCCTAAGCCAACAGGCAATTTTAACACCCTTGAAATTTAATTCCTCCCCTGTTAAAATTTCTGATTAGACCAGGCGATTTAACTCCCCCACTTAAATTTAGCAGTGAGTAAATATTACCTAGTCAACCAGTAATTTTTATCAAACAAACGATTTAATATTTTACCAGAAACAGGCAATTTTGATTCTTGGCCAAATTAACAGGCGATTTTAATTAGATAGATATCTCGGTTTTGAACGTGATTTTTAATTCATGTGATCACGTGAAATAAGAACTTATAAACACGTGAATTTAAATCACGGATGTTTTTTTCGTATGTATATAAAATATTTCATAATTTGTTATTTCCTTGCTAAATTTTTATTTGTTAATTTATATATATAATAGAATGTATTTTGAATTATTTTATTATATAATATGTAAAATTTATAAATGAGGTAAGTACACTTGGAAAATCCACGCGTCAATAAAATTATACATTTGTCATTTGCAGCCGTATTTTTTTCTCGTTTTTTTTTTCCTACATATAATAATTATAATAATATAATACATAATTTAGTTTTATATTTATAATTAAGTTACTTTTACAGCATGCGTGTTATGATCGATTAATTTCGATGAATTTTGACCTGAAATACTAGCACTCGTTATTTTTACCGTGACATAAAGTCGAGGTGCCTGGAACAGTTTTCGAATGTCGTGCGTTATTTAAATTAATTTAATATTGCAAAAATAATTAATAATTAAAAATATTTAATATGAAATATGTAGTATGTATGTATACTTACTTAAAGATGCATTTATTTAAGTTTTTTCTTTCCAAAGATAAATTAATCGTTAATTCGATTCATAATATTGTAATATTTATTAGATATATTAATATTAGTCACCAGTCAACAGTTTGACGTTTGTGCTACTATATGTACCTATATCAAGAGAACGTATAATGTACACATTTCTAGAATAATCGATAATATTATAACCCCCTTAATTTTATAGTCAACTTATTGTCATCGGTGGTAATTTTATTTTTGTGTTTCAGAACAATCTGACACGAAAGTCCAAATGTCACCGGTATAACATTTATTACATGACAAAATAGATAGGTATTATTACAGTTGACTCATTTTTTCTCTGTGTGCGCATCTTTTCTTCGACCGGCCTATAACGTAGTTCACCAATTTTCATTGATCTAATATTTTGTCATTCGGATTTGAATTTTGATGGTGATTAAGTGAACAAACAATTAATTATAGATTATAATAATTTAAATCATAATAAATAATATCAAATATAATTTATTAAAATTATATGTGCACTGTTAAATAATTAACAAGTAAATACAAGCAAGAATACATAAGATAACATTGGCCAATAAGAAGTGGTGAACTACAATACAGGTGTGGTGAGAAAATATTTTAACGGGTTGTGCGTATCACAAATTGAAAAATCTGTCTATTTAAAATATGTAGAAAGATAAAAACCTATCTATTTTATCATGATTATTATATCTACATCGTGTATATAAATATGATGATACCTATACGTTTATCATACTGTCATATACTTTATATGTCTCAAATTTATTACATACGCAGATATTTTATCTTAAATTATTAGAAATTTGTGTTAATTCCTTCCCCGTATCCCGTATCCCCGTATCGGGAACGGTGCAAAATATTTTTGATAGTAATTAATACTATTAAAATTTAATTTTATCAATTTGTAGTATTTTAGTAATTTAATATTTGTCCATCTATTTTTATCATTAAAATTCACTTGTCATGCGGATTACTACACAGTCACACAGATTAACCTAAGTAAACCGCAGGACGCTGGTAAATAAATAATAATTATATTTTTATTATTTTTTAACGGGAGAGGTGTGACGTATATCCAATAAATTATATTTTCACATAAAATACGTGTATGGTCGCTCTAATTCATCTTAATTTTTCGTAAAATTCAATAATTTAATAATTCAATAAAATACACATATACGAGTACGTATAATAGGTTGTTCCTCATAAATGCTGAAAATAAAAATATCAATTTTTTTTCGTTCTCACCCCCTCAAAACATGTGTATATATACAAAAATGACCTAAAAAATGTTCGGGTTAATCAAACAAGGTTCACCCGTAAAAAATTATTTTTATTAATTTAAGTTTTAAGTTTTTATTTGGCGAAAGCGAAACAATTTTTAAATTGAAAATTAAGGAACACTTTATACTCTAACGTATACATACCTATATATTTTTCTTGTAAATAGTTTCTTAAGTTATATCTAATTATTAATAGTTTCTAGTTTATAAATGCCATAATTATTGGGAATTGTTAGATATTGTATTTGTAAATTTTTAGTTTTATTATCCATGGTTTGAATTGAACTATTTTTAGTTTTAACAGCTATTTTTCAAATATTACTATTTTTATTCAGAATATTAGTAAATTTACTTGATAAGAAGTTATGGTATTTCATACAACAATAATTAAATTTATTTCATTAATATGTAGAAAAGAAATTTGTAATTAGTTTTGTATTTTTACTTTAATTTTTTTGTGCATTTTCGATTTATTTGAAATATACTAACAGTAACCATTATGACGTTGTTCTTACAGTTGACAAATAATAACTCAAAGATAAACTTTTTTGTTTATTTTTTTTATTCTACGAGTATCTAACTATAATTGAATAAATAAATATAAATTTTATCATTAAAAATACAAATGTTAAATTCTCAGATTTATTATTTATACTGATAACTATAAATAGTTGTTTATTTCATTGTTTCAGGTATATAATAGATTATTTATGATATATTATGAAAGATTGTTTTTAAGTAATTTATTTTTGTTTTTACACCATATAATCTCAAACTGCCTCTGCACAGGTATATAAAATGTTTTTGTTTTGATACTATAGAGTCCCAGCATATTTTTATAACTTACAAATCATATTGTAACTACTTAAAAACAATTTTTTTTAATTTTAAAATGTTCTTAAAATTCAATAATATCAAAAAATAACAACTCAAAAACAAAATGTTTGATGAAAAAAATATATCTCGGATCGACAAAGTTAATAATAAAATGATGTCTAACATAGGCGGAAATGGTGGGGGGCTTGGGAGGCAATGTTCCCTCAAAATTTTCATTAGCCCCCCCCCCCAAATATTTCATTAGCTTCCTAAAAAATGTTATGTCATAAATGATGTTATATTTTTTTCCTACTTTAATTTCGAATATTTGAGGACTCATGGCTATTTTTAAAAATATGTGATCATTTATTTTATGAAAAGAAATCGTTAAAAATGTACAATAGATATAACTACTAACCATACCAAAATAATAAATATGGCCGAATATCACAATCCGTGATTGCCACATATTTGATAACACAATATTATGATGTGATTATGAGTAGGTATAATAATATTGAAAAACAACTATTAAAAAATATAAATAACATAGAAATTATTGATAAGTTTGCTGAAAAAAAATAATAACAATAATATTAAGATCAATGCAATTAAATTAAATTATAATATTAATTTAAACTTTAAAAAAAAGTGCACTTCGCTCGTTGCTTGTCAGTAGGGATGGATGTATTTTGCTACTGGGCAGGATATTCTTAGTAGATGTATTGCATTTGAAAGCAATAATAAATCATTGCATTCAATAAAACGATTATGAGCATAGCTCCGGTGTAATATACATAACTCTGAATATTAATTATACACTCAGTACCTACCTATTTTTAACATTGATTTAGACGAGTGACCTAAAAGTGATAAGTTTATATTGGGTACTAGATCAAATTTTAGGTACTGTGGCATGTGGGTACTGTCACAGATTATATTCATGTAATCTGTAGTACAAAACTTACAGCAGGTATATTTTTCATTCTTCGATTTTTTTTTTAAACAAAATGTAGATAGAAAAATCAGCAATTTTAATAGGTGCAAATTCACTATAGGTATGTTTAAAATGCGCGTGGATTTGGAAATAAAACAAAAATAAACAAATAAACATCATTGTAACACCGCTATCTCTCTAGCTACACTCAGAATCTAAAATAATGGCCAAAAACAATGAGGACATAAGATGTCTAAATTTTTATTACCTATTTAGAAACCTAAAAGTAAAGTGTATGAAATGTATGAAACATAAATGAAAAAAACCCTTATTGCTGCCCTCTCTCTCCTCAACGTTTATCAAGAGCCGCCACTGTATGCACGTGTGTATGTATATATGTATATACATGTTTGGATGTGTGTGTGTGTGTGTTTTATACCATGTTGAAGGTGAGTAGTTTGTAGGTATAGTATATGTATGTATATTGTATGTATACACCAAAGGTGGGCATTAAATAGTTAAAGAATGAAAGTTAAGTTAAAAAGTTAATTATTATTTAACTGATTTTTATAAGTTTATTAGTTCATTAACTAATTAATTTAACTAGTTTAAATTATCATTAGCTTAGTTTAACATTTAATCGATAATTTTTATAATCATTCAGTTAACACATAAAATACGAAATTATTGATAGTCTGTATTTTAATATTTGTAAAATAGTCGTATGGACTGCAATATTTACGTATTCATATAATAATTCTGTAATTTACCTATAATCTGATTTTGTTTAATATTAGAATTTCATCCGTCAATTTACGATACTCAAAAATAATTTATATTTCCGACAAAAAAAGATTTCGATTCTTGGATAACTACCTATTATATATATTGTTCTATTGTTCATTTTGATTTTTAGTTCATTCGATTTCCATATCATCTATATATTGCTGTCGTTATATTTTAAATAGATATAATAAACTCCTACCTATATCATTTTGGAGACACTTATTTGAAATGTTTATTTTTGTTAAATACTATGTTTTAGAAATTGGTAACCTAATAAATACCTAAGTATATTGAAAAAGTAAATACGGGAAAATTTTAATGTTGAATAATTTAAAAAAAATTCTTGAAATTTGAGTATTAAATGTTTAAAGAAAAATTAAAATTAATTGATTAATTAACTTGGTTGAATTAATACTTTTTTTTAACCTAAACATTTAAATTTAATTTTAGTTAACCTTACCTAATTAAGTTAATTGTTTTCATTAACTCACATACTTTTAGTATAAATTGTATAATATTTATGTGTACAGTGTAAAGCTTTGTTCATGATATGGAAGGAAATTCTTCCTTAAGAAAACTACTAGAAAAATTGAAAAATACTATATATAAGTTACTATCTAGAGCCAAAGCTTTTTCTGGACGAAAATTTGCTTACAGAAAAATGAAAATATACATCATTGTAAAGTTAATACCTTTCTAGTTACGTTCAGAATGTAAGATGAAAATGTGATTCGATCATTCAATGATTCCTTCAAGTAGGTAATCAAGAAACGAAATACGTTTAAAAAATTGTTATTTAAACACGAATTGTGTTTTATTTTTGGAAGCATAATGAGCAGTGTTTGTGAAAAAAAAATTGTGTGATCTCACATTAAGAGAATGTCATATACCCAATTTTTAAAGACTTTGGTGTAAGACATTTTTTTAATTTTTTCTAATAAAACATTTTTAAACCTAGGTATCGGATAGAGTCATTTAATGATTTAATAAAATTGTTGTGAATAATGTACGGAAAACTAATCAAGTAGCGTGAGCGAGAAAAGGAAAATACAGTACATTTAGAAGTGTTCGGGTAGAGACCGAAGGACTCTCCCAAGCAATCAAATTATTAAGGTCCCGCTGGAGAAGTCGGCTGTAGGAAATGGAATTAATGCGTAGAAATAGTTTCATATCATCAGCGAATATGAGAAGTTTAACATAGCAAAGAATAGAAGAGGCAGTATTGACAAGAATGGCGAAGTGGAGAGGGGAAAGTACAGCGCCTTGCTGTACACAGGACGAAGGAGTGAAGACAGAGGAGGATGAACTAAAGACATAGACATAAAGATATCAATTTGACAAAAAGGAGCATAGCCAAGAGAGAAATGGATTGCGAATGCCAAAGAGGCATGGGGTATTGATAAGGAGATTATGGTCAACCCAAATAAACACTTTGGAATAATTAGTATAGATTACGTTACCTTGGCTATGTTCCCGAAGTGTGTCAAAAATAAAATAAGCAAGGATTAGGTTACAAGTCATAATAGAGTTACATATATTTTTAGTATGTTATATACCTTAGTGTACAACACTTTTACCACCGATCCGAGTTCGTTCTGACTGGTATTGATTGCGCTGTGGTGATTCAAAAAAATGTTCCCTCATTTATCGTTCCTATAATCATATACCTTAAGAACTTAAGTACCCACAATTTCGATTATGTTTATATCACTATAGAGTAGCTCAGTCGGTAAAGCGTGAGTACAAAAATTTATAAATAAATGAAGTTAACAAGTGAACTAATTGAAAGGTTTAGTAACATTTGATCAAATCAAATGTAGTGCTTATTACATATTTATTTAATATTAAATATTATATTTAAAGGTTTATTAAATGTTTACAAGTTTATTTGTTTACAAGTTTATTGAGGTATACATAAGGCATACTGCATACACCATATAAAAGTTTGGCTTAAGAAAATTACTGAGAAAAAATTACCACTTTAAAGTTCAAACTAACACAAATTTTACTTAAAAAAAAATGTAGACATCCATAAAAAAAAACATAATTTTACAATAAATATATTCCTGGATTCGTTTAGAATCAAAAATTACACACAATAAAAAAATGGGTGTAGAAATATTATATTATTATGTATTTTATTTATCCTAAATTTATAAATAAGCTTCGTCAACAACACCTACCGGGTATATATATAATAATATGCGCATCACCTTTTGAGTGTGATAGATTCGTTGGCAAATAAGTGGTGGAAAAATAAAAAAATTTAATTAACTTAATATTATGAATTTTTATTATATACAATAATAGGTACAATAGTATGAATGGCTCTTTTGTTAAAGAACGGTTTGTACTGCAGAAATTGTTTTTAAATCGGATGACAAATACATAATACCTAATCGTATAACTACGATATTTCTATTAAGAAAAATATAACACTATGTACTCGCCAATAGTATATTAGCTATATTCCAAGTCTGCTAGCACACATTACGGTAAAATATAATAATTATTATTATTACGTTACTTATATTATATTTTCATTGGACTTGTTTTTGTCATGGCGCATCTCAGTTAATTATCCAACTATTTAATAATTTATACTTAATACCATAATCAAATATCAAGTAAAACGACATATTTATTACATTATTTTTTTTTTTTAGTGTCAAAATAAACATATTTAATATGAAATATAGTTGTTATGAACTGTTTGAGAAATCCTTTTGTCTTTCTAAAATGATAAACAAGTAAATTATACAAATATAATTACATAATATTATTACGTGTGGCCATATGTTGTCTTATACATGCAACATATGCAGTAAATTGTTATTGAAATTATGAAATTATATGTTACTGATTTAGTAACAATTTCAAGGAAATGTAGGTAAGTTAATCTTTTTTATTTGTAGTTGTATACATAATAAAACATAGGGAAATATTGTAATAACGTAAACATAATAGGTGCTGTGTAAATCGTAGGATAATTACAAATTTGAAAACATAATTTAGTCCAACGATAACCTCGTCGATAGACTTTGTAGGTACACAGAAATAGTAGGTATATTATTATTATTAAATGCTCATTACGTTGATAAACTCTGTTCTATCAAACTGTTTCGGGTGGGGAGAAGGATCATTTCTGGCTAGCCGGTTGTATATTAACAATTTCAGTGGTACGAAGACTTCCTCAAGGCAAACACAAAACGTATTTCTATATGCTATTCAAACGTAGTGCGATCCCGAAATATATTATATTATGGTCGGAAGGGAACACTGATCGAATACTGTACGATGGCGATGTTGGACTGGCCGATCGACCGGGTCATCGTGGAAATAACGGATTCCGGATCATTCGGTCCGGAGTGCGAGTTTGTGTCGTTCAAACGGGACGACCAGCTCATCAACCAAGATCAGTTTTCGTCCAACATATTTTACGGGACGGTGACCGTCAGAGATCGCGAAGGCCTATGCCGGCGACATCACCTCGTGTTTAAGGTCAAACACCAGTCTTTGGAATTGCGAACACTCTATAAAAACGACGATCAGTTCCACAACGAGATGCTATTTTACGAACAGATAATGCCGTTCATGTTGGATCTTTTGCCGGACGGCGAGGGATCTGCGGAAGACCGCGTGCCGCCGTTATGCCGTTACTTTTACGGGCGCAACGAATGTGGCGATCTCGCGTCCCAAGACATGGTCGTCTTGGAGAACGTCTGTATACAAGGATACCGGTTGTCCGAAGAAAGGTTGCATTTAGATTTCGGTCACTTAGTAGTGGCACTGCGAACGTTGGCAAAGTGAGCGCACGTTACGATAATATAATTACGATTTATAATTAATACGTTTATAATAAAACGTTATAGTTTTACACAGAAATAGTGGTAACGTACGAGTACGAGTATTTATACATAATAATAATATAAGAGTACGCCGCACACTTTTTGCAAGTTAAAACTTTTTAAGTAGATAGGTATAGCTTCTCTTCTAGACATCACACATTCAAAATAAAAGTCCATGCTAGCGTGTATTTAAAGTTCTCATATTTTGTGTAGTGTAATCATTTTTCTTTAATGATAATTTTTTTTATCAAACTGTCACCAGAAAGCTACAAGTAGTTCTTGAACAAATGCTATGATTACACAAAAATAAAAAGTGGTATGGACATGATCAATCCATCGTTAGTCGTACATTTTTTATACTCTGTCGTGCGGGGTAAAAACTGTTTAAAATTTTTCCCAACATTTTAATTTTTCTTAAGATTCCTTAAAAATGACCTTTATAACGGAGCCCCTTAAAAATGCAGAATAAAGCGTCCTCATACAACTTAGAAAATATATTCAAGTATATTTAAAAATGAATCTAAAAAATAGCCCCTTTTTTTTGTGTAATCACGAAATTTCCACCTAAAATACCAATAAATAAGAAATTTGGAAATTCGGATTTACAATCTGTAAAAAAATTTGAATGTTTCTACTAGGGATTTATAGAGGGATTTTTCTGTATTATTACATTTGAATATTTAAACGAGGTAGTTGTAGTCAAATTATGAAGAATCGGTCTGAAACCGGATCTTAAATTTGATTTATTTTAAGAACCTCATAAGGAACACTTGAACCTTTATTATTTAAACTAAAAGTACCGTTTCTTTTTCGATTCATATGACACATTAAACTATTTTGTCTTGAATTATGTTATTTATAAATAATTTATGAGTGCAAATTGTGCAGTTTTGTACAATCATTTAATGACAAATTGCAATACTATACAGAGTGAATGGAAAAGGGATGTTAAATTTTATTTTTTATAGATGTTAGAAATTGGATACTTTTTAATCTGTAATGAGCTATGAAAATCTATAAGAATTCAAGTTTGAAAAAATTCCTAAGTACAACACTGCGTCCAACTCCTATATTTAAATACGCCAAAACCTAATGGGGTCATCTTACGAGAGTTATTTTTTGTTAAATTCATTGTAAAATATTTAATATATTTAGTGTAAATGAAAGGGAATAAAATCAATTTTCTACTAATATATAACTAATATTATATAATAACATTATAAATCGTATAATTAATTGGTACCTAATAAATTGATTACCTAATCAAAACTTATAATCGTATTGACTTGTATTGTCCGTATTGACTGTATACGGTATATAGTTTAATAAACAAATATTTATTCTATTATAGCCCAATAGTGTAATGAATTCTAATGTAATATAAGTATTATTAACATAGTTATCACAATATTCCCAAAATATAATTAGGTCATAAATTATAATAGTATATTCCGTTTTAATTCTTAAGATATATCACATTAACATCTATTTGTATGTATTGAAACAATCTATTAAAATTGTGTTTGTAAACGTAATATTTTTTTTATATATTCTGAGGCAGCGAGAAAGCATTTGATTAACACTGATGAGTTTTTCTGTGAGTCACTTCTTAGGTAAAGAAGTCTAGTATAGGAGTTTTGGGCTAAAGAGTTTTTTTTGTGGAAAATTCGTTCTAGTTTATATTAAAACTGATTTATTTTTTATTTTTTCAGTAGTTCCTTAAGAATGAAGAAAAACTACATTTAATACGGTATATTCAGTATGACTTATCTTTGTATACGTTTATATAAACGTTTTTTGATGGAAAATTTATTTTAATTTTTACCTTAAAAACGAAATATATTCGATTTCTTCGCATATTTAATTATACTGATATTCCGTTCAGAATCTTTTTATTGAATGTAATTTTTTATCATTGCTTTCAAACGCAGTACATCTACCAAGCATACCCATCCATATTGCCCCGAGTATATCTTTCCATTCCTAACTAACTGGATTTTATTTTTCATTTTTTATTACAATAAATTTATTTTAGTCATGCATGATTATTAAATATTATTTTCCTTAATACAAATTTTAAAACAATAAACATAAACTATTAACGAATTATGGAGGTGATCAGAAGAAATTGTGCTTTTATGACGAAGCCTGCTGGCGTTTTAAAATATTCGAGTACAATTTTAAACAATGTAAATACTTATGAACAACAAACATTAACGTTTTTTATATGCCGTATATCGTTGAAAAAAAGTTAATATTTATTTTAATATTTTTTCGTATATCGTATACGATTACCAATTTTTTAAATTAGTTCATCAATTAGATAGTAGTTATTAAAAATTAAAAGTTGATATAGATATTTAAAGTTAAAATTAATAAAATTAATTTGTTATCAGTAAGTTTTTAGCTTAAAAACTCCCATTTGATTCTTGTTACCTAAAAGAGTATGCGTTGAACACATTTTAAAAACAAATAAATGATAATACGTAATACACAAAAGATGTATAAAAATGATACTTTTAATAGTTTGTGATATTTTTAATATTCAATACGATGACATGCAAACGATGCACAATTTTTTTGTAAATAGGCCTGAAATTAGTCATGTAAAATTCTATATGTTCGTGTATAGTAGCCTCCTTGTATTTACAATTTGTTTGGGGGTAGGTCCTGAACATATTTATTATATTTGCCATTTTTTAAATAAATTCCTCGAATTTTACTGAAAATGTTTGAGGGTCGTGGGGTTGTATACTTGTATGCTATACGTAATGAAATGAATATCTAGATATATAATGTTACAAATATATGTGCAACATATTTTTCTCATTTAAATTTAAATTTTCGTTACCACAGCTATTCAATTAATAGTTAGTTTTATTTTATGTTAAGGTTTTGCCATATTTTTACATATTTATTATTGCTTTATTTATAAATTTTCTCTGATAACATTGAACTATAAATAACTCACTGATTAAAGAATGTCTAAAAATATGTTATACACTTATTATATATTTAATCGAAATTAAGTTGTTAACTTTTTGAATTAAGTGAGTAGTGTTAAATGTAATATATTTTGAGCATATACGTATATTATGAAATATGGGAATATTTAAAATTATAGTAGCTTCTCGGTTTGATTAGTATTATAATTTCATTATTATACAATTCTGTTTGTTTACCATTATTAAAATATATTATATTGAATATTTGACTACTGGACTAAGTCCATTATAATTGTAAATATATAAATAAATATCATTATATTTATTTATAGCACATTTAAATATGTAAAATTATATGTGCTATAATACTTATATCTATATAATCTAATATATATCTAATATCTATCAAATTAATAATTAATTATTATAAATTGTTTTTTGGTTATTATTTGTTATTACGGCCTCAAGAATAAATCATTAACCGGTATTAATGCAGGAATCGCATTTTCGTATTTGCATTAATACAAATATTAATAATATTATTAGAAATAATAATAATAAAAATGTTTAAGGCGGCTCTCTGCGAGCGTGTTTTAAGGGGTTATTGTATAGGCAATTTTTGAACAATGTGAAAATGCCGTGTATGTGTGTGCGTGTGTAAATTAATATTAGTGTGTGTAAGCCCCGCATAAATAGCGATAAC
>JAIPRL010001844.1:0-56619 GCA_025469235.1 Pemphigus obesinymphae | reverse complement strand
GACCGATGCAAAGTAAACTTGTTTACCAATTCAAACATCTTTACATTTTTTAAATCGAACGAATATAAGTACCTTAAAATTTGTCAGTCGCTTAGGTCGTTTTGATGAAAAATTGATGAAGCAGAGAGCCGCCTTAAAGGTACACTCAAATTCCATTTTATAAATTGGTCCTTTTTAAAAAATATATTAAAATTGGTACATAATTTTTACAAAATATCTTCCAGATTTGTTATGAGATAGTTATAGATGTAGTATAACTGATATTATAACTCTTTTGAAGATTTAGTGACCAAATTAAATAAAACCATCTAAAGTCAAAATTTAGGTTTTTAAGATTTTACAAAAATATACTTTTTAGGAATATTTATTAAAAACTGGAAGACGTTTAAATATGTTTATAATTTAATTTAATTTTAGTGTGGTCTTACCTATTTTAGTTCGTAATCAAATCAATTCACGGTTTTCAATTTACATTCAAATCAATACACGGTGGACAAAAAAAAAATAAATAAAGATAATTACAAATAAAAATTAATGGAAATTTAAATTAAAATAATAAACAAAATGTACACTTCGTTCATCGGGTGTCACATTTGATAAATCATTGCATTCAATAATTTTATTTTGAATGGATTTTTGGTGTAACACCAGTAATAAAATATTAAAGAAAAAAAATGAAAAATGGTAACCATAACAATTAATTGCATTAATTATTTCCCCTACAACTATAAGAAAACTATTGGCAAAAATGTTTTCATCAAAGTACTAACTACAATCAATTTAAATATAAAAAACTAAATAAAAACTCTTTACTTATAAACTACTACTCAAGTTCTTTTGGTCAAAAAGTTACTTATAGAAAAAATAACATTATAAAACCACTAAATTCACAATATTTTTACATTTTTCGATTAAAATAATTTTTGCTAGCTGTTAATTACATTTTGATTAATTAACCTTAATAAATTATTGCACTGTAAAATATTAAAAAATGGAACTTTCAATATATTTGTTTACAACATACAATTTTCATATTTATTTTTTTATTTTTATTAAAAATAAAATGCTATACTAAAAAATGTATTTGTTATATTTAGTTGAAATTTTTAATCTACAATTATAAGATGAAACGCTCTAAAAAGGATTAATATGTTATATAATATGTAAAGTCGTTAAATAATAAGTTGGGAAAGAACAACGGATAGTTTATCACTGAAATTGTATGCGTATTGAAGTTAAAATAATACTTTTAAAGTCATGATGAACTAGAAGGAAGAAAAGTCCTCGAGGATGGGCCAGCAAAAGGGGGTTTTAATTTATGAAGCAGGATTTTATATAATAATAGTGCATGTTTGGAAAGAATTAGCCTGGAATTAGAAAATTCGTAGGGAAATTGTGATAGTGGAAAAGCTCTTGTAGAATATTTAAGAAGCAGAAGAAGAAATGAATAACTAAGGAACTGCCATTAATATGTTCAAAACAGCTAATATCCAATAAATGTTGTAAAATATAAAATTTCTTAAAATTGAATAACCTATAATAATAGGAATGTTTTTCATTATTGAGAACATATTCGTACGAATTTCACATTGAAAATATTGGTACTATATACGAGTATATCAATTAATAGTTATATAATATTGTTTTTGAAACGAATATAAAAATAAATGTAAATTTTATGTGTTTGCAGATTCCATGGTTTGTCATACAGGGCCAAAATTAAGGACCCGGTAGGTTTCGCTGAATTAGTTTCCAGAGTAAAAGAAACACAATTGTTAGACGATGAAGACTGGATGATCCGGGGCGACAGTCTCGTGCGGCTGTTCTCGGTGACGCTGGACAAGTTGGCGGAACGTCGTGGCGGGGACGAGGACGAGCGAACGTGTCGTTTCCGGGCAGAACATTTGGGTAACGCACTACAGACGTTACGTCAAACGATGGTACCCGCCGAACCGCTGGCCGTCCTGTGTCACGGCGACTTTAACCGGAACAACCTGCTGTTCCTGTACGATGACGACGGGCAGCCCGTGGACGCGTTGACGTTCGACTTGGCCACCCTCCGGTACGGGTCGCCGGCACTCGACCTGTCGTTCTTCCTTTACATGAACACGGACAGCCGGACACGGGAGGCACACTGGGACGAGCTTCTGGACACGTATTGCGCGACATTGGCCGCGGCCGTGTCCGACGTTGCCGACGCCGTTCATGTGCCGGACCGTGAGCAGCTGGACGCCGAAATGCGCGTTCGTGCGTTCTACGGTCTGTCGCACATGACGTTCTTTGTACGCGTAATGATGGCCGACCCGTCCACCGTGGACGAAAGTACGCAAGAGTTTATAAACGCCGACAACGAAGGAGTTTTACGAGTATTGTTGTCGTTCGGTGGCGAGAAAGCGACCGATGTAGTCGCCGATTCGGTCCAACATTTTATCAATGTCTCCTACAGCAGTGGTACATAGTTGAAAATGTCTTACGGATTGCAGCATGAGAAAAAAAAATGCCGTTGGGAACCGAAAGGCGGCCACACTTAAACTCCTACAAGAATAGCATTTTTACCCCGAAAGTGAAATTTCAAACTGCTAATCTCCTAAAAATTATTCATCGGTCTGAAAAACTCGATATCTTAATTGATAAAATTGAAAAACTATTAATATATATAATATAATATAATCTATACACATGTCATAATAATTATGATAAAATATAATAAATGAAAAAAATAAGCATCGATAATTTATTACCTATGCTTATTTTTTTTTTACAAAATCGTGTACACAGAAATGGTATAAAATTATTAATTTTCAATTTATAAAGACTGATTTTTATTTCTGCATTTTCTTTTACACATTAATATAAACAGTATTCGATAATAATATAATCAAGGAAATATTGTATTTATTATGAATTATAATTAACTAATTTACTCATTAGGCATTATTAATATAGGTATAACACACACATTGAATAGTAATTATTATTAGAGATGTAATAAATACGAAAAAAAATTTAACCGTAATATCGGTAAATTTGATAAACAAAAATAATCTCACAACACTTTTTGTGCTTTGCTTTCTTTATTGTTACATTAATTAGGATTTGGATTTTATTTCTTCCAAATTGACTGATTGTGTGCTCATAAAAGTTATGTGATTAAAAATAAATAAATAAGCTCTATCCGACAAACTGAGATATATAATTATGTTCCACCTCATAAATCATATTTTCGTATCCGTAGTACTAATAATCACAATCTAATCCTTAAATATGATAAATAGTAATAATATGCTTTTTTTTTAGTTTAATACATTGGAGATGAAGTCCAATCTATTTTAATTGATTAGACGAGCAAATTATTTTCCTGAAAACACTTTGAACACGGAGCCCCGCGGCAGGCTTAAACAAGTCCGTATTATTTTATTTTATGAAACAAGCCGTTTTCCGCTTACTTATCGCGTGACGATGATAATTATTTGTCTATGTATTTTCTTATATTTGTATATTACACACAATAGTACAGATAATTATTTCATTTTGCTTAGAATTATCGTAGTGTTGTTTATATATTAATAGGTAGAGACATTTATATTTTATTCGTAACCATTCAATCTTTTATAAAACGAGTACAAAAACAATCTATTTTTGAATAAAAAAAAGTGGACGAGCATAAATAATTAATATCTTAATATTCTAATAACAAGGTAGTTTTTTGAGGAATGCCAAAAATTTCAATGTCATATTTATATATGAAAATAAACAATCCTAAGATAATATAAAATAACGCCATCGAATTCGATCTAATTATTTCACGATCATACCAGAAATCACCGAATTAATAGAAATACATTTTGAATAAATTATTAAAAAAGTACAAAATAAATACATAAAAAAATAAATAAATAAAGAAGAGTTAATTTATTTATATAAATAAATAATACCTGATTAATTTTTTACTAAGCATTTTAACTATATTCAAAATATCTTGAAAATCGTTACCTAGTCACTATTTTTGTATTTTATTGTCATTTAAAGTTTTTTTTAAACTCAGCTACCTGTCCAGTGCATAGGTTCCCACCAATAGAAATTAATATAATAATATTTGAATATTGCTAAAATCGGTAATCGGAATAATAATGGTCGGAAAAATTATCCGTAAATTCTAAATGGCTTTAATTAAATTTTGGTTTTAGGACATTGTTTAGGCTTTGAAATTAATTTTGTAAAATAATTTTATAAAATGTATATATCTGAATACGGCATGAAAAGCAAAATTGATATTTAAAATTTTAATCCTTTTGGTGCTCATGTGTAAAAAAAATTGAATTTTTTTGAATAGCTATTTTTGACACTTTATTATTTGGAAAAGTATTTTTTTTAAATAATGTTAATGTTTCACTGTATTAATCATGGTCCTATACTCAAAAGTGACTGAATTACCCATTAATTATATATTTTTAAAATTTGAAACTGCTGTAACTCAATAGAAATTTTAAATTTATGAATATAACTATAGTCAATTTATCAAAATTAAATTTAAAAACAATTATCTATTCGAATGTGATGTCCAAAATACAGTTGTAATTAAAAAAAAAAAACTCAAGTTATTGTACATACGCACACTGAAAGGATTAAATATTTATATAATAATTTCTATTTTTGATATTGGATTCAGATAGATCATTTTTAAAATTAATTTTGATGCCTAAACATTGGTTCTAAACACAAAATTGAGTCACAACCGATTAAATGATTCGAGGATTATTATTTCAACTAATTTTTGGGGATTATTGTTCTGGAGAATATTATTCTGGAATTATTATTCTGGGATTTGCTAAACCCGGCAGTAAATATAAAAATATTATAATTTTTTTGTATCGCCCTCTCTGAAATTTATCCTATGGGTCCATGGCAACATATATTTACATTTAAATTTAAATTCAAACTAATTAATTTCCATACATATCATAATCCATTAAATGTTGAAAACCACCAAATACACATTACATACATACTATATACAGACGATGTCAATACTTTATATAATATTCGATTAGAGTATTTAAATCTTGGATTGTATAAAGATAAAAAGAATAAGGTTTTTAAGGGGATCTGTATATTCTATTTTAAAGACATTTTAAGAAAATTCTAATAATTTAAAAGTATTTAAATATAATTTTTAGGTTATTTAAATACAGTCTTATGTCAATACCATTTATTATTATCGTGCAGTAATCATAAAGCTCACAATCAAGCAACAGAAATAATTTGGAATGTTTTTAAATACTTTCAACGTAAAAAATGAATATGTAGGATATATTATATTATATCATATATTATATGAATAATAACTGTGTGTAGTATACTATGAATGCAGAAGCTACTGGTTATTCTGCCTAGTCAGTTCAACATATTGTGTAAGAAGGTAAAAAAAACATGAATTCAGCTGTAAATTCTACATTTATCACTCCTGATAAAAAAAAAGGAATAATGTAACTAAAGTAAAATTTTTAGTTGATGATTTTGATAGATGTGCTTTAAGGTGATCTATCATAAATATGTATACGGTTGACAAAATTGTACTCAATGTTCAACTTATTTTAGAAAAACAAAACATTTTTATGAATTTAGGAAGTACTAGGACATTACACAGATAATTTTTGGAAATGGATTTAAAAATTTCGTAAGACTGAAACCATTAGAAAATTGTTGATAGAAAAACATAACATATGTTTGAAAAGAATAGAATCTTTAAAAAAACATACATGGGTTTCGTAGGCAAGGTAAGAAAATAGTGTATACTGACAAAATTTATGTTACATGTTGTTAATACATCATGAAATTTGGACGATAATAATAATACAGTTTCACAGAGTATAAATAAAGGAAAGCGTTTAATAATTGTTCATGTTGGAGAAGAAGAAGGTTTTGTTCCTAATGATTTACTGACATGAAAATCTCAAAGCTCTAATAGCGATTACCACGATAATATGAGTAAAGATAATTATAATAAATGGGTCACAAAAAAATGACTACCAAATTTAAGTAAGAATTCTGTTGTAGTATTGGATATTGCGTCTTATCATTGTCATCAATCTAACCGTGCTCCAAACACAAATAGCTTAAAAAAAGCATGATAAATTGGTTAACTAAAAATAATATAAGTTTTGATTCAAGTATGCTTAAACCAAAATACGTCAACACAAAGAAGTGTCCATTAAATATTCGTTGGATTGTATAATAAATAAAAAAAGACCATGATATTATTAGACTACCACCGTATCATCAGGATTTAAATCCCATTGAAATGATTTGGTCACAAGTAAAACAATACATTGTAAAACAAAATCATAATGGTAGTATTACAAAAATGGCAAAACTATGTAAATAAAAAATGGATTGTATGGGTCCATCTGAGTGAGGAGCAATTTGTGCAAACGTGAAAAAATTTAAAGTAGAAATGTAGAAAAAAGAAAGTTATGTGGACATCGAAATCGATAAATTAATAGTAACGTATGAAGAAAATAGTACAACCGAAGACAGCGATATAAGTAATGAGGATGAAGACAATAATTTTAGGTGTAGCACCAATATTACCATAACAAAAGTATTGCTATGTATATTAATATTGTTATTTATACTATTATAATGTAGGTATATCATGATACCTATTAATATGATGTTATTATTAATTAATTAATTAAATTTCTTATTTTTATATTTTAAAAAAGCCTTTGGCAGAATATTTGTTTATAAGTTAATAACCTAAAATCAGTTTTAAAATTGTATGATATATTCGGTAATTACATCCAAGTACAGAGAACCCCTGGTTTTCCGTTATCGAGCCGCCGCCGTTATGCCAATTTATCTGGCGACGTCTGTACATGATATTCTTAACAGCAAGAGATCTATCAATTCCGACACCCAAACTATCCCTTTATGATATCCTGGATTTTAATTAAATTATACTAATATACACTTACATTTATATTTAAATTCAAACTAAATAATACATATCATGATTATATGATATAATTTATATTATAATGTTGAAAACCAATATATTATATACATACTATATACTGACAAGGACAATAGCTTACATAATATTTGATTAAAAGATTTAAATCTTGAAGTATATAAAGATAAAACGTATATACATTTATAATATTATTGTTAATAATTGAAAATAATTAGTATCTATTCAACTATACGTGATCTATTATATACGTATATTATCGTATAGTATCAGAGTGTATATCTAAATTAAATCAATATTAATTATTTATATTAGAAATGGACTCGATATTAAACGAAGAACTGCCAGAAATTGTGGCGAATGGTACGTTTGGAAAAAACGTACGCTTTCTATCGTTCGAACAGAATAAGGATCTCGTGGCGTCGGATCAATTTATGTCCACGGTGATATTTGGTACTGTATTCACATCAGACGGCTCAAAATATTCGGTTGTAATTAAGTTAAAACTACGTGACGAACCAAGTCATATAAATAGTAATATATTATTTGGAAATGAAATTATTATGTATCAGCGATTTATACCGTTTAGTATAACTTCTTGTGATTCATTAAGTAGTGACGTCAACGTGCCGTCAATAGCACGTTTTTTTTACGGTCGGAATAATTGTGGCGAGTCAAAGGAGAGGGATTTAATTGTGTTGGAAAATGTCAGTACCTTAGGATACCGTTTGTGCGAAGAACGACTGTTCCTGGACTACAATCATTTAGCTTGTGCACTACAGGCAGTAGCAAAGTGAGTAACCGTAATATATTATTAATTAAACAAAAAATATGAATTGAATTAAAAATTATTCGATATTAATATTTTTAATTAATAAATTAAAAGTTAAGTTAATTTTAACTTTTAACATAACTTTTTTGCTTGACTTTTGTTAACTTAATTTATTAATTTAACTTATTTATGGTTATATTAACTTTTAAATAACTAGTTACTTTTAATTAAAACTTAGTTAGGTTAATTTTGAAATAATTGATACATTTTGATTTCATACTGTGTCTATTGTTAAAATGTTGAAGAAAAATAAAGTTGTTTTTTTCGTTCCTAATATTTATTGTATTATATGAATAAATAAAACAAGATTACCTATATATTAAATAATAACCTCTCCGTAATACAAATTAAAGAATAGTTATATTAGATTTCCCATCAATAAATAATATTATTTGTTATAACAAAAATGTCATCGTTGATATTGAAGACTTAGGTTTTCCATATAATTAAACAGATTACACATCAAAGCCGTTTCGAAAAGAAGGGACACAGCGTCCATAATTCTCGCCAAATAAATATTATTTTGTCCACAAGGTCGTATATTATAGGAATGTTATATGGCCACAGAATATTTTGTGTTATCCCCAACAATTTACATACCTATTTATAAATTGTATATACCTACCTACCCCGACTCCCGAGTAAAAATTGCCATTGCGTGGCAATGTAATATTGTTAATTTAGGTAGGTACTAATTTGCAATGAGAAATTTCCATTTGTTAAAATGTTGAAGAAAAGAGTAGCTACCTATAATAATCAAACATTATTGTGAACCTATTTGTTGTTAATTTTAATAATTATTATAAATATATTGTAGGATTTTCAATAATATTATATTCATGATTCTTAAACAATTTAAAATGCTTAAAAATAAAAAGTGACTGCAGTATTTCCAAAAAAGTAATAGATACTTAATTATACATGTATATATCGAATGTTATATAGACTCGTACAAAAAAAATAAATAAATAAATAAATAAGTTACTGAATAATTTAAATTTTTTAACTTAACTTAATCATTAAGATAAAAAATGACCATTAACTTTAAACGTTTACTATTTTTTCTATTAACGTAGCTGAGTTAAAAAAAAAAACCCATTAATTTGCCCAGCATTGGATTTTACTATAAAATACTATGTGAATTATTAAATTTTATGTTTAGGTTCCACGCACTGTCGTATATAGCGAAACACAATGATCCTGTCGGGTTTCAGGAAATCATCGCAGACATACATGACACCCAATGGTACGAGGACGGTCAATTTAAGTTCAAAAACATAATGACAAATGCATTTAAACGAGGAGTGGAGCATCTGTTGAAACTGCACGGCGATCAATACCGGGACCACAAGCATTTGCATCGACTCATGGAGCTCATCGATGATATAAACAACACGTTACGACGAGCGCTCGAGCCTCGTGGTACATTTTCCGTCATGTGTCATGGAGACTTCAACCGGAACAATATGATGTTCCAATACGATCAGCACAGCAACATTCCCGTTGACACATTACTGTTCGATTTCGGTACACCTTGTTACGGGTCGCCGGCGTTAGATCTGTCGTTTTTCCTGTACTTTAACACCACACAGGAGATGCGGGAGAATCGTTGGGATGACCTGCTGGACGCGTATTGTGATAGTTTGGCCGCGACTGTACCGTCTCATATCCACGTGCCCAGCCGGTCTGATCTGGACGCAGAGATGGCGTCTTCCGCGTGTTGTGGATTCTTAAAAGCAGTGTTTTTCCAACCTTGTCAGATCCAAAATGGTCTAGACCAAAATAAGTATAGAGATATACCTTTGGAAAAGTCCATCTTAATGGTGGGTGGCGAAGCGGCTACCGAATACATGGCCCACATGATTCAACATTTCGTCGACATGGGATATACGAAGGTTTGACGTAGTGAAAATATCTATGCGATTAGAATGACACTAAACAATTTTACAAGGCGAACAAAATATAATAAGCTGTTCTGCATAGATCGATGAATAACGTACAAAATGTTGACCAACGAATTTAAAATATAAATCATATATATATATATATATATATATATATATATATATATAATGTCACCGAGTATATCATTAATTCTATTTAATTAATAAAATAATATTGTATTAATAAAATATTAATAATTATACACTATTCTAACTGAGAACTGGAGGGATGATGCAATAACTTTCAAAATCTGTATCTGAACGACCTTTTTTAAAATTCATTAAATATGTAATTACAATATTATTGTATAACATATATTTTAATTATAGTTTGCAATTATCCAACAACAATATTTATTCTAATAATATTTTAGAATAAGCCCAATGTGGATTTTCTTGAATTATTCACAGGAAAATTCATAATGTCCGATTATTGGACTTATAGATAACAAAGACAATGTAAAGACTTTTGCATTTAGAGCATTTTATTGTTGAAATTGATATAAATAATGTTAACTCATAACGGTATTATACTGCATAGATGTTAGATAAAATAAGTGAGATAATTATATTTTGTTCGAATACAATAAATAAATATATAATGTGTATAATTATTTTTAACGAATTGTTATTAAAGGGTTTATATAACATAATATAGTAATATAATTTATATTCATGCTAAAGCCAATAAACATTACAGGAACATGGGAGACGTGTTTTCTTTTTCAATAATGAAACCAGATTAGATGTACACAGATGTACACAGATACCTATTACTTATACTACAATTGAAAATATTTTACAACCAATTTTAATACTTGTACAAAGAATAAGATAAGTCTATTATTCTATAACCAATTGGATAAATTACGATTAAATTCAAAATTGAAGTGTACTATTTATATGAATTGTAAATATCGCATAAATGCATTGGCTTAATCTAGAGCTTTGCCAAACCAGACGTTTCCAAATACTATAGTAAACATCATCGATAAATACTTGTTGTTTAATAATATTTATTAAGTATATTAATAAAGCTGTCATGTGATACTTATGGTATACTACCAATAGATAAAATAACAATTTATATGTAGTGTCAGTATATAGGACGTGATGTATTAAGAGTTGATTGTAATTATTACAGTTAATAAACTGTAATACAAAATTGTTTTCCTCAGGTGTACGAAGTAATGTAGACATGAGAATAAAAAAGTTTTAAATAAACTTTTTGGAAAATTTTCATTTTGGAATTTCTTAAATTCGATAATTATTAAATGAGGTATAAAATATCAACAATTTTTAAATCTTGCAAAATGGACGACTGTTCTATACTTTAAAACGCTCTCTTGAAAAATTATAATTTTGAGATACTTCTTCATTCTCAGGTATTGATACTTAAAAAAAGAGCCGAAAAATTGAAGGTTTCGCATGGAAAATGAATAAATTAGATAAAGAAATGAGTAATAAGTATAACATAAATGAATCAGTGCATGTCAGATGTTAGGTGTGTTAAAGGCCTATCGTCTATGCCTGAAAAGCATTTCATGATATTTTTGCTATACCGTATTTTGGTATTTTGATGTAATAGTGGAATAAACTAATCATTATAATATAAAAAAAATTTACAAATCGTTCAAATTTTATATAAAATGGTAAAAAATATATTTATGATACACGACTTATATTATTGGATTAATGTTTCTACCAAAAATACTAAATATTATATTAATATATTTACTAGGTACCATTGGATTCATAGATAACCAAAAATGACGACAATTTTACCACATTTTCGATTTTAAACAATTAAGTACCAAAAAAATAAAGTTAAAACATTTGAATATATACAAATGTTACATTACATTATTATGGAAAATATTTTAAAAGATGGGAAAGTTGTCCTAAAAAAGACTTCACGATGAATTGGAATCAGTTTTTAGAATACTTATATAATCAGTTGGAAACTAAATATAGTCTAAATTGCTGTGTTATATGTGTGATAGAAAGAAAAAAAAATGGACTGAATATGTCTTTATTCAGTATTTATACTGAATAAAACTAATATTATTTATATTAATACTAATAATGATCCTCATAATGTACTAACTGGGACGAATTTTCTATTATAAACCTTTAAACTTGCGGCCTATTACTTTTTACTTTAAACCCGAAAAACTGTATAGGAATATAAAAAAAATATATCAATATAAATTAAATATATTTCTCGCTATGCTCAGAATTTAAAATTCAAATAAAATAAAAAGAACATAATACGAAATATGATGCTCCCAGGCAAAATACTGGTTTACATAAGAGGACATGGTATTTGCGGTTCTCAAGGGGTTCTGTATATGCTATATTAAAGACATTTCAAGAAAAATCTAATAATTTAAAAGTATTTAAATATATTTTTTAGGTTGTTTAAATACAGTCTTGTTTCAACACTATTTATTATTGTCGTGTAATGAGGATATTTAATGAAAGTTTTTCATTGAAGATTTACGGATCTTCATATATTTTGACCTAGATAGGTACGACGTGGTATTTTTAACAGCAAGAGGTCTATAAATTTTGACACTATTGCTTCAGGATCTCCTGGTTTTTAGTTATATTATACTAATATACACTTACATTTATATTTAAATTCAAACAAAGTAATACCTATTATGATTTATTAAATGTTGAAAACCACTAGATACACATTACACTTATACTATGTACTGACAAAGACAATACCTTATAAAATATTTGATTAAAGGATTTAAATCTCGGAGTGTATAAAGATAAAATGTATGTATTTATAATGGAAATGCTTAATTATAATATTATTGTTAGTAATTGCAAATAATTAGTATCTATTCAACTATACGAGGTCTATGATATACGTATTTTATCTTATAGTATCAGAGTGTATACCTAAATTAAATCATTATTTGTTTATATTAAAAATGGAATCCTTATTAAACGAAGTCCTGCCAGAAATTGTGGCCAACGGTGCGTTTGGAAAACACGTACGCTTTGTGTCGTTCGAACAAAATAAGGATCTCGTGGCGTCGGATCAATTTATGTCTACAGTGATATTTGGTACTATATTCACATCAGACGGCTCAAAATATTCAGTTGTCATTAAGTTAAAACTACGTAACGAACCAAGTTATATAAATAGTAGTATATTGTTTCAAAATGAAATAATTATGTACGAGAGATTTATACCGTTCGTTTTAGCATCTAGTGGTTTATCGGTTATTGATGTCAATGTACCGTCAATGGCACGGTATTTTTACGGCTGTAATAAATGTGGTGAGTTTAAGGAGAAGGATTTAATTGTGTTGGAAAACGTTAATACCTTAGGTTACCGTTTGTGTGAAGAACGACTGTTCCTAGATTATAATCATTTAGTCAATGCACTACAATCCATAGCAAAGTTAGTATATAACATACAATATATTATTTCAATATAAAATTAGTTTAACTTGATATTATTAGTTAATTATAATTTTATATTATTATAACGTTTATTGAACAATTTATTTAATTCGTATTTATTAATTATATAATTATAGGTAGGGACACAATTATATACAATTCTTCTCCTTCGTCTTCTTTCCCAATTATTGGACATTTGACTAAGGCTCAACTTCCACTCATATAAATCTTTTACTATATATCTCCATATTACTCTCCAGCAGTATTTTTGACATTTTTCTTCCCCCTTTAATTCAAATTATATTTCTTGTACTAATCCTATTTCTTCTTTCTTTGAATCAAGTTATGTATTATTTCGTATTTTATATACTACAATAATTGTATATTTATATTACTTCTTATATACTAATTTGTTATATAATTGTCTTCTCTTGTTATTCCATACATCCATTTTAGCATTCACACCTCTACTACACTCATTCTCTATTATAATTTCATATAAATCCATAAATCATTGTAGGTCTTAATACATCCTTATGCAATTTACCTTTTAGCTTAATTAAGATCTTATATCATACAAAGTACATGGCACTTATCTCAAATTTACATCCATCTATATTTAATCTTGTTTTCACATCTTTTTGAAAGCCTCCATATTTTTCTGTAAAACAGTTTCTTTACTCGGATCTCTCAGTCTCACATTTATTATTTTCCTTATTTGCTTCATGAAATTTTTTTCTAAAATAAAACTCTATATTATGTTCTACTTTACTACTATTGATTCTGAAACATTTACCTTCTAGAGGTTCTCTACACTCTATAAATATGAAAATGTATTGTTCACTTTTTTAGATGTCAATATATTTATGACGTATGTTAAATGCAGTTATATTTTATGTTTAGGTTTCATGCATTGTCGTACATAGCGAAACACAATGATCCCGCCACGGTTCAGAAAATTTCCACAGACATTCAAAACACTCAATTTAATAAGGACGGACAATTTAGGGAGAAAGAACTATTTTTAAATTGTTATAAACGAGGATTGGATCGATTGTTGAAACGGAATGGTGATCGGTACCGTGATCACCAGCACTTGCATCGACTCACGGAGCTCATCAATGACGTAAACAACTCATTACGGCAAGCGCTCGAGCCTCGCGAGCCGTTTTCTATCATATGTCATGGCGACTTCAACCGGAACAACATGATGTTCCGATATGATCAGCACAGCAGCATTCCCGTTGACACACTATTGTTCGATTTCGGCACACCTCGTTACGGGTCTCCGGCGTTAGATTTGTCGTTCTTTCTGTACTTGAACACCGCACAGGAGATGCGGGAAAATCGGTGGGATGATCTGCTGGACACGTACTGTAAGACTTTAGCCACGACCGTACCGTCCCATATCCACGTGCCTGACCGGTCTGATCTAGACACAGAAATGGCGTCGAACTCATTATTTGGATTCGCCCATGCACTGCTCTTTCAACCTGTTCAAATCCAAAATGGTCTAGGGAAAATTAATCGTTCTACTTTGCCTCCTGAAGAGTATGGTTTAATTGTGGGCGGCGAAGTTGCAACCGAATACTTGGCTGACATTATTCAGCATTTCGTTGATATGGGATATATAAAGGTATGACGTGATATAAGTTATTTCTACGCGATTGGAATGTTCAAGAATAAGAATAGATTCTAACTCAAATGTTCGGAATAGATTGATTAATACACTTACAAAATTATTATTTTTAAGCCTATATGTATTATTTCTGTATAATCTTAGTTACTGTTGATCAAGGTTGGACAAGTTATTTTTTTTCTCTTTAACTATAGCTCAAGTTAAGTTAGTAATAAACAATAACATTATCAATGATAGTAAAAAAATTACTGAGCTTAACTTGAAAAAAGCCTAGCTTAAACTAGGAATATATTTTACAATTAGTAGTATAAAAATAGTACATTATTTAAATTTGCTATATATTTCATTCAAGAAATTATTTATTAAATTTCAATAATTGGTTTTTATCCACATTTTGTGTATAAATCATCAATAAAAATCGAAATAAATATTAATATCACAATATAACGATAAGAATAACTATATTTTAAAAATAAAATAAAATAAAAATATAATACAATTTTTAAAAATAAAAATATTGAGTTTTTTTATTAAATAATTTTCTGAGTAAATTAACTTTAAAAAATTTTTTTGATTATTTAGTTTATAGATTTTTAAATTAATCCATTCAGTTAAATTGTATTTAATAAATAACTTGAATTTTAACTTTTAAACAAATTATTCCTTAGCCTTGTAATTGATTACAATAAAATCAATTTAATTCTTAAAATAATATTCTGTTATTAATGTGTTCATTGTTTTATCTTATCTCAAATTTATTATACCTATATCCTAAACATATTAACATGATTAGTTATTATGTAATTAACAGATTTAAATATTACGTACTTACTACTTATACGTAAAGAAAATATATGCGTTTTTAAAAAGTGTTACAGTCAGTAAATTCTTACTACTAACTAAAGTAATCAAACTGAACTATATTTATCTATATATGTATAGCAAGATATAATTAAATTATAATAAATTAATGGAATATTTATATATTTATTAATTAATTAAATACTATACTAAATTATTCGAGGATTTTGCTGCTTGTCAAAAATTATGCACATATTATTGAATACATAGTGACGAAAATTAATAGTTTTCTACACAAATTGTAATCATTTAAAAAAAATTCGTTTATTTCTAGCTCTACGTTATAGTGTTATGCAATAATAATATATTATGATTGGAATATAATCATATACTTATTCAAAATTATTACACTAAGTATACTATATTATAAAAATTTACCTATATACTAGGTATATATAGGATTAGCTAAAAATGAGAATAAATCCCAAACATTTTTTATTTTATGGTATACTTGGGACATAGTTAATGTTCAATAATAATAAATTAATATTTATGCGAATATATATATAAGCATTCATAAATCACCTAATAATCAATCCAATTAATCGATTAAATAGATTATTATTTATTTAATTAATATTTGTGTTATATTTTTATAATGATATGATAATCATTTTTGTTATACGTTCATAAATGTAGCAAGTAAAATATAAAAAATTATCATTGTTGATATTTTTTGGTTAAAAATTTGATCACGAATTATAAATACTTGAAAAATACTGTAATGCTCTAGATAGTAGTCTAGACGTTATGTAAATATTATTGTTGATTTTAATGAAGAATTATAGAGATATAATATTGGTTAACTTTTTTAGTTTTTTTCGACGCTGTACTTTTATTAGTAATTGAAATAAATATTAATTCCATAGGTATTGTCTAGAAGTATACGGTTTAAGTAATAAATATTCTTAATAATAAATTAATATTATAGTTGAAGTAGCCTTTAGAAAAAGAATACAAGATGTATGTCATTTGAACATAATATACAGATTTCGGGGACGAAGGATCAATTCTTTCCAATGGTGACATTTGTTATAGTATTCATATAAGATGGATCAAAATATTTAATTGTAATAAGTTAAAACTCCTTGAAGTACAATAATATGATGATATTAAACTTTAAAACATTAAAATAATTTAACTAACTAGGATAGTATTTATAAAATATTGTACAATAATTATCAATTTAAATCGTTATAAGACTTAATATTTCAATAGGTGATTCGTAAAATATTTATTTTACGAATTTTACTGTACTGAAATTTATTCAATAGATTTTGAAAATCTATACTCATAAATTATTTTTATTAGCACTTACAATTTTCGCAAATTTTTTTTCCATTATTATTACAGATACATTTTTGTAGTTAGTAATTATGTGATTGATTTAAAACTAGATTACAATATAATACATAAATCTCGACTAAAATCAACGAATCTAGATAATCTTATTATCTAAGTATTTTATATAACTATATAAAATCAATTAATTCCACGGAGATATTTTCAATGTAAAATGACCATAGAGCTAGTATTATTCATGTTTGATCCGTATTTAAACTTCGTGTCACGTTGTCCAAACAAACTTCTAACGGGACACTCATTGTCCTATTTTTAAGGTCATCTGGTATCGTATTTTTATAATTTGTAGAAAAAAAAAGTTTTTTTTTTTGCTATTTTCTTTTTTTACCTATTTATTGATTTTTAGAGGGAAATTTTGCACGAATGCCCTATTTTTTGTTCAGTTTTTGAATATAATTTAGTCAACCTATATAGGGTACAATATATTATACAAATTATTTGGGATCTATATATAATAAATATGCATTAGGTGTTGTATTTCATTATTAACATTTTGCATATTGAAAAAATATAGAATGTGTAAATAAAATCCATTCTACGACATAAAATATGTAGTAGGTATCTATATTTTATATATTTTAAAATTTGCACAGTGAACTGAAATAAAGTAGAGTAATCAATAATAAGAACTTCTAAATAAAAATAATTCAATCATTTGACACAGTTTTATTATTGGTTTACATTCTGTCCACGACGGTAACAATTAATACCTAATGTAAAACCATAGAAATTGCATTTACATTAACTAGGTACTTGTGAAAAACGTACGTATGAATAATTGTGTACAATTACAATTGAAAACACTATTACTAAAACAATAGTTTATACCATATTATTTTTATCAAATGTGTAATAAACTATGTTGTTATAGATGGCTTAGCCATTGTATTTTAAGACTTTAAGTCAGTACTTATAATATCTCGATATACTAATATTGTTATTAAGATACTTTAGGAAATGATTTATATATCGTAATATTGGAAAACATAAAATTCTTTGACGTGTTAAATGTTTTCTTTTAAAAAAATTGGATTATTATAATTTATTCAACAACTTGTTGACATATCTAAGATATTTACGATTTTATAACTTACCATTACCAACAATATGTGTATTAAAGACCTTGATGTACGTAAGAACTCACTCAAATTAAATGGCGAAAGAAAAATACAAATTGATCATCTTGAATTGTATTTTGAAAATATTATCGCTCCCTATAATAATATAATATAGAGAGGAATTTATTTATCAATCATCATTGTGAAAATTTAATAAGATTCTAAATACCTAAAAGAGTAAGTATGTGTTTAAATGTATAATGGTTAGACAATTTCATCAGAAAGGTAATTCTAGAGATCAGTTTTTGACGTATTAAAGTTTTCGATAAATACGTAAGGAAAAACTACAGAAAAATCAAGAAGAAAAAATTTTAAAATTAATTTTTCTTCATAATTCCGAATAAAGAACAGTCGTTATTTAGATACTTAAAATTTTTACAGAGCATTTAACAACTATGTATTATGCAACATGAATTTTTCAAAATTGTTTTTATAAATATTTCTAATTTTTATTTTGATAGTAATTTTTATAAAAATATTATAATTAAAAATAAAAATATAAAAATCATTGTAAAAAAAAAAAAATAGATTTCCTGGCTATGCTCGATATCTTAAAAATGTATACGATTGAAATCCGTATCTTATTAACTATCAATACTGGACATTAACGCGGTTAAAAGTTAAAGTTATATTATTATTAACTTTGTAACTTAATGAATTAATGTTTTAAATAATTATTTATTAACTGTTAACTTAATTATTTCTAATTAGTTATTGATTTATAATAAATGGCTTACTCATACGTTTTTCATCAGTTAGATAATAATTTAAAATTATTAGTCAGCAAATTGTATTTATTTAGTCAAAAATAAATACCAGTAAATAATAAACTTCACAATTCATGGCAAATATGAATATATGAACATATAATGAAGATTAGTATCACATTAAATACTATATTATAGTATTAGATTTTTATATACCTTTGGTATATTCTCCTAACCTCGCACACGTGGATAGTACAATGAAAAATATATTTATGGGAGATATTCACCTAGGATTTTAAAAACAAAACCAGTTTTAAAAAAATTTTCTGAAGCAATATGATATAGGTTTATATCTATTTTATTTTTAATATTTTATTTCCGTATGTCGTATATATAATATATAAACATTTTATATATATATATATATTATATATGTATATAAGTGAATTTAGAAACATTTTTGTAGTTTAAATTATATAACAGAGTGATGTAGTATTTGCTTACAGTAATGTATCAGGCCATTTTCCATATGCCATGAAGAGTTTTAGGTTGTCACAATTATAACTCTCTTAGTAAAAGCTTAAAATTATTAATGTATAGTAGTATTATAAGTGTACACATAGTTGATAATAAACCAGTTTCTAATATATTTTATTTGCATTAATGTTATAACTAAATAAAATAAAAATTATGATATTTTATTTTATGAAATAAATCTAATATAGGTACAATTATTAAAAAAAAAAATAATAATAATAATAATAATAATAATATATACCTACTAAAATGACTGAATTCTAACTTTATTTGATTTTTTTTTTACAAATATTTATGCAAAATTTGAATAAATAAGAAGTTATATCAACCGATTTGAAAAAAAGACTTGAGAATATGCATTTAATATGTTTTAGTATTAATTTATACCTAATTATAGAAATATATCTTTAAATATATGGTCTACCATAGATTTTTGAATTTAGTATGCAATTTGTCAACATTTCTACAATATTATATGTTTTTTGGGTACCTCAATTAATAAAATAGGTACGATTATATTTACATATATATATTGTGTTATTTATAATAATTAAAAATGAAAATAAAAATGATTATATTTATCTGTAGATACAATATGTACTTTATAACTTATTTATATATTTATACAAAATGAGATATTATGAAAAATTTAAATATTAACATATGATGGGACAAAAGTAAAATTATCTGTAGTAAAAGTAAATAAGTTCCGAGGACAAAAAATATATAATATACACAGGTATTGATTGTTTTTATTTTAGGACAGGCTATATATCGGGTAGTTATGATTTTTTTTTTAAAGTTTTTTTATTCTATAATTTTTCGTATTTCTACATTTGTTCTGTCAATTACGCGATAGTACACTGCACAGTATTTCTGCACTCCAGCATGTCTAAAATTTGAATGTTTATTACTCGGGTAATATTTATCTACTTAAAATATTCTTATGTTTGCAGGTTATTCAGTAATTAAAACATATTAGATTTATCTAGCACAACTTTATTTTATTTTTGATAAATATTGTAGCTATTTAATGTTATTCTTATTTCAAAATCTTTGTTTTATTTCGTTTTGCTTTTAAAGTTAGTTTATTTCAGTGAATAAAGATTATTATTATTATTATTATTATTATTATTATTATTATTATTATTATATCTTCGGATTCCAAATTGAAAAAAATGATAGTGGAATCGTCACTTCAATAAATATAAAAATATAAATTAGATAATGATTATTTAGTTATTTTTATCCAATAATATCCTTCCTCTACGCCACATACAGTAGAATACATACTAAGTGTTTAAGAATAATTGTACCGTAGACAGTATACTACTCGACATTTGGATTAAATTATATATTTTCTATATTACGAGTATGTATATATTAAAATAAACAATAATAAAAATAAATTTAAAAATCTCCAAGTGCTTATCCCTTTTTGATGGAATTAAAAGAAGATTAAGTTTAAAACTGTACTTGACCGAGATAAAATAGAAGACGTTAACTTGCCCAGCCTTGGTAGTTAATTAGTTAACCATAAGTTATTGTCGGGCATGGAGGGAAATAATAATTTTCAACTTTTACAGTGTACATTTTAGAGTGTATTATCGAGAATAATTTATGATTTATTGCGTATAAAACATATCAACAGTACAGTGTAGCCGCCGGATTTGAATTCAGAAGACAATGCAACATTGGTGACGGTGATAACAATTGAATAGAGAGGTTTGTTGTTGTATGAGAGATAGTGCGTAAAAAAATACACCTTGGTCGTTATCTCGAGAACGAACAGAAAAATTGTATAGCACCAAAAATATTTTACGCATTTAAAAATTTCACGTTATCTGTCGAGTGGCAATGACGGTGGGGCGATCATGTTAATATAATCGACGAACGTGATCGACCGCATAGGACGTCGGTCGTGGTCTTTTTCAGTCGTCGCAGTCGTCATTAAATAAAAAATAAAAAAAATCTTTAAAAAATATTTAAAAAAATGACTTTAGGCCACGAATCGTTCAAGAATTGGCTGTCGGGAGTGTTGACGGCCGAAAAGGTGTACGGCGCGACGGCCGATCGGCCGGCCGTGTTCGACCCGGACAGGGATCCCAGGCACGCGTCCCGGCCCAAGCAAGTCCACCGTCTGTCGTGCGTGATCACTACGGGCCGGTTGACGGTGGCCGGCGGTGATGGACGGAAGACGGACGTCCGGTTGACGGTCAAGCTGAAGCCGCACGAGGAACAGTTCCGGGTTACGCTGAAGTCGGACCGGCAGTTCCACAACGAGATACACGCGTACCGGAACGCCGTGCCATTCCTGTTGGAACACTTACCGGAAGGGGCCCAGGCGCCCGCTTTTCCCGCGTTCGTGTACGGACGGAACGAGTGCGGCGCCCACTGGGCGGATGACGCCATCGTGCTAGAAGACCCGCGGGCCTGCGGTTACACGAACGCGCGCGCCCAGGAAAACGGGCCGCACATGGACTACGACCATCTGGCCGTGGCCATCGCCGCCCTGGGCCGGTTCCACGGCATGTCGTTTACGGCCAAACAGAAGAACCCGGTGGCGTTCCGTAAGCTGGTCGGCAACCTGCGCGAGATCCAGTGGGACGAGGACGGTTGGTTGGTCAAGAACAACGGGCTCAAGTCGTTGGGCATGCGCGGCGCCCGGCCTCTCATGGACCAGGAACGGTATCAGGGCGGTAAGCTCAAGGGATTCTTGGCCATAATACGGGAGGCGGAACGCAACCTGAAGCTTGCAATGACGCCCAAAGAACCGTTCGCCGTCATTTGCCACGGAGACTATTGCAAGTCCAACATACTGTTCGATTACGACGACAACGGGCAGCCACGGGACGCCATGATCACCGAATTGACCGCCGTCAGGTAATGCCGCACGGTGAACAGAAAATGTTCAATTTTCCCAGTGCATATTATAATATAATAATCCAATTATTCGTATCAGTTGACACTATAACTATGTGACTTCACCCATTGAGAGATTAATAAATAATAGTTTTTGTTCGTATGACAAAAATTCGATTTTCGCATATTTATCGATTATAGTGAATGAATTACGATTAAGGTATTGTATACAGCGTGTTCGAGGTAACTAGAAACATGTGCTTATTATATGTTTTCAAGTTATTAACCAATTTAAGTTGTGTTAATTTTGTGTATACAAAAATCCATTTTACTTTATATAATATATATATATAGTAAATACAAAAAAAAAGTGCATTTTTATGTAATTTTGAACAATTTGAACAAAAACTTGATAAGACTTAGTATTCTAACTTATTTCAAATACACTGTATTATATACAATGTATATATTTGTATTTGTAATTGACGGTATAAACTGATTATAGACCGTAAGTTTAATAAATCCTTTTTAAAAGTTACCTCCCTCTTAAAGGTCTTCTTAAATGTTTAAGAAACTTCAATATTGATGAAATCTAACTATTTAAAATTATTTAAGTATATTTTAAAAGTAATTAAAAAATAGTTTGGTGTTAGTTATCTTTTTTTATTAATCTGTAATTTCGATATTTGTTAACAAAATGGTTTTCACGAAATAAGTATTTTACCACAAATAGAACTGATGTTATGTAATTTAAAAAAAAAGTAAAAATAAATAAATAATTCATTAAAAATGAATACATTTTTTAAGGATTTTAATTTTTTTTTTTTTAAATGAAAGCAAACACAGATAATTTTGTCTACTTATTATATTCCGTTTCTCACAAAAACAACAGCTCGAAAACACTTAGTTCACGTAAAACAGGTTATTTTCAGTAAAATATTAATATATTTATATTTTTCATATTCAATAGAAAAGTATATTTAATATTTGCATTTTTATATGATTATATCCCGATGGTAAACACTTAGATGCAATTTTAATCTAAACAACTCTACCAGCGACATGATGTGTACATTAATTTAAATTATATTTATTTTAAAATAGCATTTGGTAAATCCTTATTAGTCGATTAAACTGTACTAACCCCGGCTCTCCAGGATTAATTCAATTTTATCTTGTGGACTAAAGCAATGCCTATATATAAAATATGGTCTGAACTTTATAGTTACGTGGAATTAATTACGGTCTATACTCTATATGATACATATTTAATGGTTTAAAAATAATATGATATAAACATATTTGTAATAATAAATAAACATTTTTAGTCTATTTCGGTATTTTTGACTTCCTTGAGTTTTAAATATATATTTTAGACTGAGCGGAACGAGGGAGCTAGCGCTTTCACAATGATGTTTATTTTTGATTTTTCCGTGTTCTATTTTTGACTAGAAGATTTTCCGGTAGTAAATTTTGTTGGTACTTTAAAGACGTCATTTTTCGATTTTGGACATTTTTGATAAAAACGCGTTAGAAAAATCTACTGAAAAACAGGATTCCGTTAGTTAAATTTAGTTTAAATTTATGAATTTTGTCTCAGGATAATATTATAATATAAAATTGTACACATTACGAGAAAACAAAAAGTAAAATACTTGATCGTTACTAAAGCGTTTTTTTTAATATAGACCGAAACGTTTTATATTCGACGGTAATACGAGTACATAATATACACCGGTTTATTGAGGTTTTTTTATACTGAATATTGATAGTGTACTATGCGTCGTTGATAATAATAAGGCGAGTATATAAAATTCATTACAGTCAAATGCAAAAATAAAAAATATATCAAAACAATATTGAAAGCGCACTGAAGTATTAACAATCCCAACAGTGATAATCGTTTAATTTAGTATTTAATTTCTTTCCCAGATATATTTACCTATATAGGTACTATAGAACGTGCGTAAACTCGATAAAATTTTCTGCTTTTATAATTATACATACAGGTATGAGGTAACCAATAGAACGTTTTAAATCACACTTCATTGTCCACGTGCTATATAATTTTTTCTTTGTTTCTTGTATAGTGTTACCAAAACGTATTTACATAATATATGGTAATATAATATACTGCGGTATCACAGAATACAATATGCAGGAAGAATAGTGATATAAAGAGAAATCTTCCCCAATATATAGTTACGTCTATTGAAATGTACATATTAAATATGAAACTAATTAATTATGAAATTGTCAAAACAAAAAAAGAGAACATTATTTTTAAGACGAAAAAAATCGTATTTCGTTTATGAAGGGTTCCTATGAAAAATGTACTCTTGTCATTTTTGACAAAATCGAGTTAAATATCGATTCTCGTGGTAAAATAGTCGATAAATCGATCGACATTATCGTTTTTTTTTTTTTTTTTTTTTTTTTAATCTAAACATACTATTTCCAAGCCTAAAATACATTTTTTGGCAATAGTACGTTTATCATAGAAACCCTTCATATATTATATATACTTAACTTAATCATGTCAGATATTTTGGGTTCGTTACACGATGGGCAAAACAAACTTATATAATTTATAAATAACAATCCTATATTTTCCCAAATTAAAATTAGCTCGTTACTTTTCATTTATTTTTGTTTTTATTACACTGCGTTTTACAAAACAAGGAATTTAATGGTAAAACAACTGCAGCTATTCACCCGACGTAAATGCCAATCATGTTTTTATAAACGAATTATATTATATTCATATTTGTACACTCGTACATTCATAATACGAAATATTACCCTCAATCGAATATAATAATAATAATAATAATAATAATAAAGAGATATTAGCCGAAATTACATTTGCATAGTTTTATGTTTAAATAATATAAAACAAAAGTTTTGGTGTCGTCGAGTTTAATCATTTATTCGACGTTCGTTATACCACGCGGTTTTAATATATAGTAATACGATTGATTACGTTCGACGACGACGATAGGAAACGAATTTAAAATATATACATTTTATGTTCCAAGTAATATTTACATAAATTATGGCACTCACGTATATTGATTAATTTTTTAGTCTCATCGTTATTTAAGTTGAATTCGATCGAATTTACATAATATTATAATCGTATCGGTCATTTAAAACTTAAATACTATAGTGTATACATACTCGCATTTATAAGAATTCGTATCTAATGGAATATAATACATGAATGATAAATTATTAATATTAACTATAAAAATTAATTATCAAGTTTTAGGTTTCCATATACTTAGGTACAAAGTATAGAACTTCCATATTCGCATTGTGTTCGTCTATTATACTTGAAATTTTTTTTGTTATCCTTTTTCTAAATTTGTTATCATAGTAATTTGACAATTTTGACATTTATTATTCATTGCTTCATATAATCGATCATTCACAATCAGTTTACCTATTTATTTTTTATTTTTTCATGTTAAAGAACCGGAAAATCTATAAGTAAAGAATATAAGTATTTTTTCTATTGAATGGTTATTATTACAAAATATTACATTTAATGAAATCTACAAACCTAATAGTAGATAAATATAATACGATTATATATATATATATATACTTATATATTTCATTATATGCTTAAAGATCTATTTTGAAAATTGTCCATTAAGAAATAATTAAGGAATCTAAAAATAAAACAAAATGTTATTTTATTAATTCAGTGAAATATATTTGATTTGGAAAGTTAAAATATTAAAGTAAAATTTCCAAGATTATATTCATTTTGGAGTATCTTTAAAAATATAATAAACGTATAAGTAAATATTATTGGGCTGAGGTTTACTAGACATGAATTTTCCCTATAACATTATAGTAATATTCTAAAATAAATAATGATTTACATTTAGGAAATGTTTTGAGAAAAGTCGGTTTTCTATCTTTTTTTAGATTATAATCTATAAGATACAAAGTTTGTGTACGTGATACAAATTTAAATTAAATTATTTAGTTAATTTTAAATATATTCTAATTAAAAATATAGTTACTTTTGATATGTAATTAGCGAGTAAATTTCAAGATAACTTTGTACAAAAACATAATAATACATTTTAAATTAAAATGAATTTGGGACAACATAAAAATTTAATTTTAATAATAAATTAATATTTAAGTATTATTATAATCTAGATATTATTAATAATTTAATAGATACTTACATAATATTGAAGATATTAAAACATTACTTTTCAAAATGTGCAATAATTCGATTGATGGAGAACTGATTTGTTATTTATATTGATTAAATTATTTTATTAACCGATTAAAATTCACATAGGTCACATTAATAATTTTGTTGACTCTTAACTTTACTTAAATTTCTTTTATATACATTTAATTTAACGTGTTATAAATGATTATTAAATGAATTTATTAACATGTCCACTGTCCATACTTGATAATAATTGAACTATGCACCTACATACTAATATTATACTCAAATTTAAGGAATTTAATTTTCTTAAATAAAATTAATATACCTAGGTACAGGTAACTAAATATATATTATATATCTACTCGTATATTTATCTTATTCTTTAATATTATAGTTTTTCATTTTTACAGTTTTTCCGTATAAAAGTTTCTGATGAAATACTATATAGGTACGTTTTTCCTATAAATCGATGTTCAAATGATGAATCCGATCTATTGTATAGTTATTAATATTTACAAGTGTTTACCTAAACAATTTCCATTGTTAGTTGAATAATAATAAAAAAAAACGCCTATACGAAATGTCTTCAGTCCAATTCCCAAGATAGGTTCTCACAAACTGATATTGTGTTTCGTGTTTATATACATTGTATGTAATATAATAATATAAAAATTTGACAATACATTTATCAGCTCTACCCTAGAATTTGTCCACCATTCCCCGAGTTCTTTTGATAGACCATTTTTACACAATATTATATTATGTAAACATACGTTTTGGGTAAAGGTGTATGGCAACCCTCTGAATGCAAAAAATAGATAACAAGACATCGGTGTTAAATTGTGCACAACGTTTATCCAATAAATCAATTTTTACAGTTTGAATTGGGCGCAGCACTGTGCCAAAAGACATACACGCGAACATAATATCATATCGTACAATGAAATTCACACCCCATACAGCGTGATTTTTATTACAATACTATATATTATAGCCTATACACACCATATAGGTTATGGATATTACAATATTTCTTTTTTTATTGATAAAAGAAATACCCTCTTCGTTCGTGTATGTGGTGACATTTTTTTTTTTTTTCAGAAAATGATTTCTTTAGATAAAACTTTCATCGTTAAGATAATATTGTAAGTATTCGAATTTATTTAACTGTAATGTACACGTATATTCTTTTTCGATATAAACTTTCCATATGCTCTCGGAGAATTCGAACTTTAAATAAAGTCCGTAAAAAAGGCTTGAACAAATCCATATTTAACCCTAACAACGTTTTTGTAACTAAATATAGCTCGTTCCAAAGAAAGAAAAAAAAATCAAAAACTTATACAAATAAGTTACCTATGTAGTAAAAATGAATTATAATAGCCAACGGTAATAATTAAAAGTTAAATATATTTATACAGCTGTGCATTCAGATTTTAAACCAGATTTCCACAACAACGAACGAAATACCTCAGAATCGTAAATATTTTTTTTCATATATATATTTATGCATAATATAAATAACAGTGAATAATTTTTATTTTTATTATATTTATATTTTTATTAATATTTCCGTTTTAATAATCAATTTTAAAAAGTGATGTTTGTAAAGTAAATTATTTACCAAGTGTAATAGTTTTATGCACATTTTTCATATAAAAGTTAAGTTAAGTTATACAAATATACCTTTATTAAAATAATGATGAAATAGTAAACATTATTACATATTACCTATATCTATATTTTAATTTAAAGGTCAGCTTTATTAAAAATATAAATGTACTTCTGAGTATGACCAGTTTCCTCCAAAAAGGTAACTTTCTTTTACCGCCAAATATTAACTGATAAAAATGTACATGATTAACAGCATGGATAGGTCATGCCAGCAATTCGAACTGCGCATGTGTACTACGTCATCTGTCGACGAAATTAATAATATATAAATATACGCTCTTTTGTCTACGTTTAAAATCCTCGGCAGTTAACGTCACGATTTCTGTTTTTATCCCATGAATGGCACAACTGGACGAAAACTTAAATATTGCTGTCATACATAGATATTTATCCATGATTAGGTAACAGTAAATATATATGGTGAAATAATAGAATACTTAGTACTTAAACACACAAGGTTTAAACTTTAAACATATAGGAATAAAGGAATAATTGTTTTTGTGCTCATCACTACTTAAATTTTTTAAACAGTGGTGGCGTTAGGGGAGAAAGATATAGGGCCAGCGCCCTACCCCAATTTGGTTTTTTCCCCATCTTTGTTCTATCTGTTTAAAACCAAATTTAAATTAAAATTTTAAGTTTTTACTAATGCCGGTTTCCAACTATTTTACCGTAGTATTATTTTTTATGTGCACAGTAATTTGATTTGATTTAATATAATGTAGCATTTTCCATGTATTTCAATAATTTACACTACACCCGTGCAAACGGTATCACACTACACTCGTGTAACACGTATGATAAGGTCTAAATTCACAATGGTATTTTGAAATAGGTACTCATGTAGATAATAAATACACTGCACCATAGATACATTATAAAGTACAAACCCATTACCCATAGTAAAATAAACACTATTTATTATTTATTTTACTATGCTATTATTACCCGTTTTATTATTGTATGAATTATATAATCATACATCCTAGGTAAAAAGTATGACCATTTATATTTTATATACGAAAAATGTATGTTGATAAATTTATAATAAATTATTACTACAATTTTTGCTTTCGTACCTCGAGTGTCATTGCTACTAATATTCCTATGTCGCCAGTGTAAATAATATATGTATATGAAAAACGTTATATATATATATATATCATATACAGGAATACGTAGATTACAATGTTGTAATATATATTGTACACTGTATACTGTTGTAGCCACATAGTCAAATCATACATATAATTTTTAGCCTAAGAAAATAGTCAAAAGTGGATGTTTTGCTACAATTATTTATATATTAAATGCTAATTTTACTATGATGTCTTAGGCGAATAGTAAAAAAAGGGTATTCAGGTTCATGCAAAAATTTTAAATTATTAAGAATTAAAATCATATGCATAATACTTAATTAATAAACCTATACATGATAGTAATTGATTATAAAATATTAAAAAAACCTATGTATATGATTTTCAATACATATTATAATTTAAAGTTTTTCACAAGACTATTACTCAATTTTATTATTATTATTTAAAACTTCCATTTTGATCTATTTGCTTACCTACCTATCTGTTTCATTTGAATTAATAGATATAGGTATAACAAATTATCAATGCCAGTAATATAAATATTATCATTATGAAAAACTACAAATAGTTACAGTAATATTCAACGATATATGTGCGCTACCGAAAAATTTTTTTACCATGATACTGCCCCCCCTCCCCTCAGAAAAAATGTCTGGTTTCACTCGTGCTTTTAAACTTTGAAACGTTATTTCAGTATTTAATACAATACATTATACATCAATATTTTCAAAAAAACGTCTTGGGTCCGAATATAAATTAAAACATATAGTAGATTAACATTAAAAAATAAATGTAAATCAATGCTGTGTTTCGGATGTTCTAATTTTATCGGCAATTTGACTCTCATTTTAAACTTATAATGAGAAAAATATATGGTTTTGTGCCATTAATTAGTGTATAGACATATAAAACTAAATAAAATTAATAAAATTATTATAACTCTCGATTCTTAAATTTGGCGAAAAAGAGAAATGCAAGTACTCGAAAATCCTTTTTTGAATTATCCAACTATTCTCTATATAACTCTATTCTTCGAATATATATATATATATATTCGTTAAATAAACATCTGAATAAATGATATGTGTTTTTCAATGTAAATGTTATTTGTTAATAGTGATATTAAAAGATGGTAGTAATATTATAGACTATGGTTTAAAGTTACACAGAAATACTTGGTCATGATCGGTCGACGTTATTTACACTTTTCAGTTGTAAGTGATAGCACTGATAAGGAACAGGTATTTGTATTATGAACAGTTATTTGTCTGTTACGTTTTATACGTTTTATTCTGTTCAAATATCAAATATCTAGAATTTATATTAGCATAAATACTAATTTTAATAGTACCTATGCAATTAGTTATTTCGAAAAACAAATAGTTGTCTATTAAGTTGTATCACTAGAATAAATTAGATTTAAAAACCAGGCATTGTCCTAAAATTTAGTTTAAAATGATATATTATATAATTCTATAGGGTATAAGCTTGAAACAATTATGATTATTATTATTATTATAATATTAATACTTTAGTTTATTAAAAAAAATCATTTAAAAAAATGATTACTACTCGTATATTGTATTAATTTTTGTATGTACGCATTATTGTAACTATATTGGCAAATAGATTATGTAAATTTTTATTAAAAGTGGGTTTGTGCATCAAAAGTAAATATTTTTTAGGAATTTTGTAAAAAAATAAAATAAAATTTCCATAGTATTTGATTTTTATGATCATATCATGCGGTAACCGTAAAAACACGGTTTGAAACAAAATTGCAAAACAAAATAACATTATTGTCGATATTCACGAATCTCTAAAGCACCTATACATGCTCAGAGGATGTATAGTTTTATCCTACTTTACTTGAAATCCCAAAATCCTATATCCTTAAACCCCAAATATACTTAGTATTAGGTATACTCAATGTGTGATAGATTCAATTATCGAATCTAAACCGGATAATACTGCTAGGTACATATCATCCCTTTAACGATTTAATAAACAGTTAATATAATAAAATTGTAATTATCTTGCATCTCGTTACGATGATTTGGTAGATGAAAAGCATTTAAAGCGAAACTCGTGGTTTTTAATCTAAAAAACATAACAAATTTAATAAAATTGTAAAAAAACCTACTTAGTACAAATAAATAAGTTAAAATTAAAGTAAAACATAAAGTTATTGTTAACTCTAGTTTAATTGATTAATTTGGTCTACTGCAATTGTTTTAATTTATTTATGGATTTTATTTTATTATTGGAATAATCTAAGGGTTTATGTTCATAACTAGGTAGTTAATTTTTGTTCATTTAAAATAAAATTTGGAAGATATAATTGAACTCAAGTTTCTGTTAATTGTAATTTCAATCGACGGTTTATTATGTTTATTATAAAGAATAATTATTATTTCAACGTCAAATTATGATTCTTTAGTCTGAGAGTGTGAGTAGATATGGTAGGGACAACGAAACGGTCAAAAATGTGTTCCATTGCGGTAAGTTATAAAACTAAAGGAATTTATCAAAACTAACCGTATTTGGCATGGATGAAATTTGACCGAGTGAAATCTAAGAGTTTTTAGAACATGAGGGCACATTTCTCGATTTCAAGAAATTTGATTGAGATGCAATAATTGCCAAATAGGATGACAATTAGGTTAAAGAGGTAGATTTTAGAGACCTTCAAGGTCAGATTTGAAATAGGTAGGATTTATGTTAGGTTACACGGCCATCTACTAGTCAGTGTAGGAGCAAGAATAGTGGTACAAGTGGCAACGCTTAAAAATGTGGGCCCCTTGATCCCAACTATAAAATATAGTCGATTATCACGGATAGGGAAGCCCCATCTTTAGATGTCCTTTAAGCCTATGACCACGTGAAGAGATAGGTTGCCTGATGTAACGTAGTGGCTGTGGGACTGGCGTAAGATAGTGGACAAGAACTATTTACTTAGTGGGTGGGTGGACCCAAAGTATAATTAGATTCCAACTCAGTCAGACCTTTAAGGTCCAGTGATGATAGTCTATAGATGATCCTGTATCGATACATTTCTCAGCGAGTGCTATTGCGGTATACCTCACTCGGGAGTTTTCGTGGCCTAGATTTGATGATGACCATTCTTTTAAGTAACTATTCCCAGTATCGATCCCAGTAACTTGACTAAATATTTTTTATAGTGAATTCATTAATTAATTAAATTTAACGATTGTGAAAAATGTTCAAACTTGACATTAACTAGTAAAATGTATCATTAACTTACTTTTCTCATATTTTCTCATATATATATATATATATAGGTACGGTTCACCTGGACTGGACTTGTCGTATTTCCTGTACAAGAACATGAACCAAGACGTGCAGAACAATCGGTGGGACGAGCTGTTGGCCATATATTTGGAATCGGTAAAGGCCGTGTTGCCGGCCGACGTGAAAGCGCCCACTCTGTTGCAGCTGCACCACGAACTCCGGTTCCACGCGCTGTATGGTTACGCGCACCTCCTGTTTGCCCTGCCGAACATGATCAACGACAAGCCGCTCTGTCTGGACGAGGTTGACGACGGCGGCATTTGCGAAGATAACAATAAGAACACGATCGAGGGCCAACTGGTCTTCCGACTGGATTCATATGATGACAAGATCACCGAAATCCTGTCCGCGACCGTCCGGCACATCATCGATCACGGGTACGCGGAACAGTACGAATACTCGAGTAATTCCCTGTTAACAGCCCGTTAATAACCGGTTCCAGGCGTGACTTATGGGACTAAAACCGATTATGTGACAGTTTGAAACCGAATTGGGAACAACCGGTTTAGGAACAGTAATCTAAAATTTAAATATGCGGTAACCTCGAAAAAACCACGAAACCTTATTAACCCTTTAATATTGTAATTCAATGTTATAATTTAACACTTAGTGAATAATAGAGATTTTGCATGAAATTAATTTATATATATATATAAACTCATTTAAAATAATTAAGATTCTCCTTAAATATAATATTAGAATTTCATTATTTCCACTTAATATGTTTTGGTTTGCTAATTATTAATTATTAATGTTATATGCTTTATATTCAATTGTTTTATCTGTATTGTGGCTAAGTTTTGGTAAAAACGCAAAGTTAATATGCAATGTGGTTTTTACGTCTATGCTACATATTAATTATTATATATTAAACATTTTATAAAATACTAATTGCTATAATGATACAACTTTTATTTTAGTATATTATTTAGTATATATTTATGGGTTACTTTGTGCAGATATTATTATTTATATTAAAATTATTGGCCGCTACTAGTCACTATTATCACAATTAAATCGGAAAATAATTTTATTAATCCACTTGATATTATTGTTTAAAAAAAAAATAATAATGACGTTCTATGGAATATGTTCAATGTAACGATGCTATTTGACCATTATTATTATATACGTACATATTATTATTATTATTATTATTATTGAAATCATAAACAAATCATATGCAATTTATTAGTCGAAATTTAGATCCTATTTAAAAATTCCTATTTAATTTAATTCATACAACCGAAACGAAAACATTAAAATATTATTTTCATAAACTCGTAACCAGAACCGAAAATGTTCCAGTGTGGAGTTATATATTTTTATCGACCATTTTTTATATCAACGTCGTCTGTTTATTTCAAATCTTGCGTAATATTCATCGCACCGGGCAGCCCACGGTAATTTGTCCGTTAAGTCGCTTTCTTTTGTTTTCCGAAATATCATTATAATATTTAATCCCGAAAATGCGTACCTACGACTGTTCAATGTTTATATATATGTATATACATTTACCGAGGCGTTAAGTCGCGGAAGCTTTCACAGTATCGCCTGCGTACACTGGGCCTGCAACGATTCTACAGACCGTAAAGTTCGTGCACACCCGTATTAATCGTTCCCCGTGACCGAATAACGACAATATAATATTATTATTATTATTATTATCATCCTCGTTATTGTACGATTGTTTTTATCTGTCCGGTCGAATATACACCTATACGATATTTAGGCACGGGCACAACGGTCGGGGACATCATTTCCACAATTCAGTTAACCTGTACAATGTTACAATCGTATACCGGTGTACCTACTGTTATTCGTCCCGGAAAAAGTCGAACCGAACGTAAAAATTGAAAAAAAAAAAACCCACATTATACAAATAATATACAAGCAATAAATACAATTTTTTCCCAACAAAAATGGCCTTCCACACCGAATTATTACATATAAATATATATATATATATGCACACGTGTATTATTATTTTATATGTACCGTTCGATATCGCGCGTCCCTCGGTCCGCGTTTCCCCGAGTCGCCCCGAGTCCCCGAGACCATTTGCCCGAATGGATTTCCAACCGTATCCGATTTTAACTGCGCCCTGGCGGCCAATAAATCTGAATATAAACCTTACACAGTCCGTGCGCGCATAAAACATTTGTCGTTGCCGCCGGCTAAACGCGCATTAACAACCCTTCGCCTCCGTCCCTGCGTGTCCCAGGGCCGTAAGTAAATTGTACACCGCCGACGCCGCCGCCGTCCTGTTGCGGCGGGTCCTGGCTTCAGGTCTCGTCGTCCCTGCGAGTATATATGTGTACGTGTCCTGCGACACGAAAGTACGACAGACCCGTAGGGGGGGGGGAGGGTATATAACCCGATATTATGGTTAACAGATGTCGATTGCCGGCGTGTGTCTTATATCGGTAACGCGCGTAGACCGTAGGAATTATAATAATATAATATCGTAACGTACAATTATATGATATATGCCTGCGTTTGGATAAGTGAAAATGGATTCAAACGAGTTTGTTCAAAGTTTTATTTTCCCCGTTTTATGCCGAACGGGAAAAGAGAACACCGAGAGAAAGCCGAGTCGATTTTCCATCGCTAATTGCACCCATAACTCACGTCCCGGAATGGGGAATCAGAAAAAAATAAAAAATAAATAAATTTAAAAAATGTTTTTTCGATACGCCGAATTTATACTTTATATTGCTGCACACTGGTAATTTTTCAAAACGATATTATTATTATCATTATTACGCGATTTCCTTGTTTTCCGAAAAGTTACTTTTAACGTAATTAGTTTTTGACGTTGTTCGGCGGGGGTTTTCGGTAAATACATAAATATTCGCTTTGTTAACCAGATTTCGTTCTTTTTTTCACTGCAATATCGAAGTAGGTACACAAATTTATAGTCTGTGTGTTGTAAAATCGAAATCTTTAACAAACGAGACGTTTAAAAAAATAAAAATAAAAAAGTGAAATAACTTTGAGTATCCTGTTCATTGTTCAGATGTCTACGTTTATAATTATCACTTTTCATTGTAATAGGTGCATGACGATTGTATAATAAAATATAATTTTTAGTAAATATTAATTAATTATTATTGAAAAGTATTGAAAAAAATAATTAATCCTATATAATTAAACACCTATATATTTATTGTTATATGATTTTGGATTCTATAGAAATGTAGTGAATGTCAAGTGCGTTTTGAAATCCTATATTTTTTTGGGTTCAAATAATTTAATAAGTGCTCAAAAACTTTTAAGTTCCAACAATTGATTGGGATACTTAAAGTACTTTGGTGTGCCATAAGTGAAAACTTATACGAACTAAAGTACATTTTACTATTTATATATCAAAGGGTTGTACATTAACTATATTATTATTATTTATTAGATTATATCCATCTATTTTGTAATGTTATATTATAGCGACCAAGACCATAGAAACTAATTATAATAATACTCAGCCAGTATTACGGTTAGTATAGCTTGCACAAGAAAAAAGGTAAAACCAACGTTAGTTATAAAATAGCTTTAAAAAAGAACGTTATTAATGTATCAAGAATAACAAAAATGTAAAAATATAGCGGAAGGCCATAGAAAATGTCATTATTTTTAGTTAAAAGCAGTACAGAGAGAATGGTATGCTCAAAACATTCATTCCAGAAAATAAATTGGATTATCAAAATCGTTAACATGCAAGTGTTACCTTAAGTTATAAAATATGTACAAACAATATATGTACAAGCTTAAAAATAACACAATTATTAATGCATATAAATAAACTCTTAAAATTTAATTTATATTACTTAATATAAATATATTTTTGAGTTTATGTGCAGTATTAAATGGATAAAATACTGAAAAATATCTAACAATAAATTTAATTCAATAATTTAGATAATTTATTGTAATTTTCAGTAAAAAAATGTAATAATATGTGTGCTTTTATCATAATTTTATGTACCAATCTATGATAAAATTGCTTCTTTTATTGAATAATAATATTAAATAGCAGTAAGTATAATAATTACTTTCAAATTTATTCATACATAATACTATATCATAATAGAGAAAAACGTGAAAAGTAATTCATTAGTAGGAGGGTATATTGATATGTTTGTTTTTTAACGACAGAGATTAAAAACTTGATACAATAGTATATGTAATATGATATAATATCTATTGCGTATGTTATTTTGTAATTTAATTTTTACACTATATATACTAATTTTTCCGTATTGTGATGGTAGTTTTATAATTTAGTCTTTCTCGTTAGTAGATATTATAGTTTTTAATATTTATTAATAATTATTATTATAATTGTTTTATTTTTACTCTTACTTAAATTATAACGTGATAGAACATTTTATTGAATTTTGAATAGGGGTTTTTTTTTTTAGGGGTTCGACTGGAATAATTTAAGTGCAAGCTGCAGGGAACACAAAAACTGGGGACCATCGACAGAAGTGTGTATACATAATGTGGTTTTTGCGATGTAGTGTTATCGTAATTGAAAAATAAACGAACACCACAATACATCGCACTTGTGTTCATTTTAATTTAAATCTAGCTTTAATGAAAAATAAATCTATTCATTTTCGATTTGTAAAATTAACATAATACAAACACATCGTAAAAAATATATAACACATATATTAAAATTAAATAATTTTATATTTTTTATTGATTATAACAAATATAGGTAGCTTTTTTTAAAATACATAAACATTATAGATATTAGTAATATTACATGATAAATAATAAATACAATCGATTTTTATGATTTTTATCAAAATATTATTAATATTTTTTATTAATTATTTATGACAACGACAAATGTTGTAAACACTTTAACTTAAAACTCTATTTTATCCAGCTGTTAATTTTCTTTAATACTTAGAAATATTATAATATTGTTTTATTTACGTTTTCGAAACAATATGCAGTTCTATTGGTACATATATAGTTAAGACCTGACCTGAGTGACCATTATCGTTTATTAACAAACGATACAGACAATACTATATTGTGATAATATATATTTCAAATTATAATTTGTGATCATAACCATCGCATAGATAAGCAATATAATTGCCTTGATCATGGACCATTGATGATATCATAATATAATATAAATTTAAATTTAAATAAAATAACATATACAATATGCAAATTATATATTTTATAATACCATTATATTTACCGTAAGATATTGCTATAATCGTGACTTTTCATTTGTACGAATAAATTGGATCGCTAATAATGGTTATTATAATGACCAATTTCGAAAAATTTGATTACCTATTTGATATTCCTATTATATAGCTACTTCCGCAATCTTTTTTTACTGTAGAGTTTAAAGCTGTAAAATCCGATAAAGAATTTACTTTAAAATTTATTTTCATAATAAAAATATCTTCCAAAATATCATGCTAATATTAAGGAAAAGTGTGGTACCTATGTTACATGTACTTACTAGAATACTATAGAATAAAGCATTATATCTAATAGAAGTACTGCATATTTTCTTATAGTATACTGATTTTCAAATTTACATACTTATTTTTTATCTAGTAGTCTTAGCCAAAATTACTATGCAGTTAACAGTATGTACATAGATCATACCTATATTGACACCAGTTATGAAAATAAATATTGATTTATATTTAATATTATATAATATAATAACATCATAGTTATGTGTTTTTGATAACATACGAGCACGTATTCATCATTTGTTTATTTTTTTATAAATTAACATTTTTTAAATAAACAAGTTAGGAAAGCTTACTCTGCGAGTGTGCTACATTTCCAGTTTTTAAACGTATATAAACAAAAATATAAAACAACGAATAATATCTATCTCTATAGTATACAGATGAAAAATGTCCCTGGGACCTATGTAATGAATGTGTTTAACAAACGAATAATATCTAATTTCTGATAAACAAATCAACAATCATAATTATGTTCTAGTAAATGCGAACGGATACCATATTGTTGATTCTGGGCGGACGGCCACAACGGAGATACAAGGTAGCTTATATGTTTAGAAACCTAAAAGGTAATTATTTTATAATTTCAATATGTACATAAACAACATTAGGCTATGATAAAACATATGTATAATTGTGTGATAATATTAATAAAATAAAAAATGTTTTTTTTTTTTTTAATACAAATTTGTTCATAAAAATACAATATTATTAATTTATTATAAAAATTGATAAAGATCAGTCTACAAAGACTGTACCGCATAAAAGTAAATTTACATAATATACAATGATACTAAAGAAATATGCAACATAAAAAAAAAAAAAAATTGTAAAAATGAATAATGGAGTTTTTTAAGGTTAGCGAAATATTTAATGTAGGAATATAATATATTGTTTTTGTAATTGATATGAAAATATTGAATTTGGGACGTAAGATGTAGGTATTCATCTAATTTATTAATACTATTATTTTTTCTTTTTGTTACTCGATACTTATAAATACAGTTTTCCAGACAATTTATATCGATGGCTTTTGAACGGAATAAAGTTTCGGTCCACTTTATGTGGGGTTTTTTTTTTTTTTTTTAAAAAAATACAGGACAAAAATAAAACAAATGATGCGCATTATGTAGTGCGCTTAAGGGGTATGCTGTTTCTCGCTCTTAAAATGGCCACGATTATCCGTATTTACCAGCGGACGTATTTAAACGGCCCCGCATGACCTATTCGGTACGAATTAACCATTTCCACAAACACAGAGTGAGAGACGTCGACGAGAGGGGACCGCGTATAGTGTCGGGCCCGCGGGCATCGTAATTTCGTGGCACGCGAGCGAACGACGTATAGGTACATAATATTATGCATACATTACGTTGTAACATCGGGAAACAAAAGTAAAGGTTCCGAGAAAACAAAACACAAAATAAAAAAAAAATAAAAAAGTAAAAAAGAATAGGTGGAAATAAATTTGTAGAAAAAAAAAAAAAAAAAGAAAAAAGTAAAAGGGGCTTATAGAGGGAAATTAAAGACGTCAGAAGCCGTTGAATTTTCTCTACGTATTATTATTATTATTATTATATAATATTAAAAATCCCTTTTGCCGCACGTGTTCAAAGAGATATGGCGTCCCTGCCACCGGCAGAGCAATAACTCACGGAAGAATCCATAAAGATTAAAAATCATCCCGCCGGTGCCGATTTTAATTGCCGCGGGATGTCCGGGACGGCGTTATCTCTTGCACGCAACTCGCCTCGCGTCGTGCCCGTCGTTTACTCCGTTTGGTCACTAATAAAATATACGCCGTTTACGGGTGTTCCTCACGACAAAAAAGTCGATGTGCGTCTCCGTGGACATTTTATACGACATTGTGTCGTGTCCTCGTGAACGGCCGATAAACAAAGTTCTGGTTTAATTATATATTACGTACAGTACATATAATATACTTGGTCTTGGCCCGGCCCAATAAAATGCCCGTAATTCGATTTAATTACTCGTTCAATCGTAAATCGTCCGCCCGTGGCATAATAAAAATGTCCGTTTATACAATAATATATATATATATAGAAATAACGGGACGGTAAAAACGAAATTAATATTACCGTTCATAATTATTATGATTTTCGTACGTCGGATTTTACAAGTTGAATTTGTAATAATAATAATAATAATTATTATTATTATTATTATATTGTTCTGCGGAATACAACTGTCTGTATAGGCAATTTTAGAATAATACGAGAAATATTATCGTTTTATTAGCATTGGGAAACTAATAAAAGTACCTCCGTGTAAAACTTTTTATCCGTTTACGTGGAAACAACATGTCGTATTATTAAGTATATACGAGCGATTTTCACAGTAAAACCACCATTAAATGCACGTATAGGTCCGCGTCACCAGCGCCCGCCTCCCCATAAACTTCAAATTTCTACGACAATCGTTCAGAAGAAAACTGCGTTTGTGTTCAAAACAGTTATTCTTTTTTCGTACTATATATTATGTAGTACTGAAGACAGGCCTGTCACTGGTGTTTCAAACCAGTGGCAGTCCAGTCCTCGTTTATTTGAGATATAATTGTGGCTGTTCTAACTTGGCAATTACATTTTAAATATAGTCAAAAATACGAAGTTCTATGTTAAATTATTTTTTTTTTTTAAACGTACGCTATACCTACGTGCGTTTTAACGACATTAAAAACGTTCTCGCTTCCTCAGTAGATACAACATCTCTCCTAGTTATCGTAAACTTAAAATTTTAACAAAATACTATTGATGAAAATATTTTTTCATGGACAAATGACAGATGAGTTATTTTTAGATAAATTTTTTTTAAATACAAATTTGGAAATTTCAACTTTTCAGTCAATCACACATTTTAGCGGTTTAAATATACTTATTGAACGAATACTCCAGGCTCGATCATATTGTATGTTCTCGTTTTTGATTCGATTACTTCATTTTTTTATTAAACTGTGATCAAAAAGCTACAAGTAGTTTTTGAACAAATGTCATGATTACATAGCAATAAAAAGTGGTATATATATATATATGAGACTATTTTAAGATTACTTTATAAATATATTTTAATATTTATTAGTTGTAAAATATTTATTATTCATAAAATTTCTTAGAAATTGTCAATATAAAACTCCTTAATAAATAGGTGGTATAGCAACCTTTTAAAGAAACACCATGATTTTATGAAATAAAATCAAAATGATATAGCCGTTTGAAGTTTGATCAATATTGTGATAATTACTTTTAAAATGTGTTCAAACATTTTCCAATTTTGATTTTTCTTGAAATTCATTTAATTGCATCTCTTAAAAACTAAGAACTATAATTTTTATAAACGTATTTAACAAAAATATTATGATGGTATAGGTACTTATATTAACATAACATAAATAACCGAATAAAATGTCAAAGAGAATAATTACATTATATAGGCAAATAAAGATAGAAATTGATACATCTTATTAAAAAAATTCTGTACCTATAATTAAACTTATATTAAAGTAAATTAAATATTGCAATAAAATTTAATTTGTGCAATTTGTACATATAAGCCACTAAAATTTTCTATCGAAATGCGCAATTAATATCAATTAGCATAATATGCGTATTATAGTACATTAGTGATCTGTTGACCATTTATTTGAGACTCAATTGACCATTGATAATTTAAAATTGATATAGGTACATATATTGTCTATAAAAAAATCTATGTGGGGTGATAAATTAATAGCAAAAAAAAATTAAATATGTACCTATACAATGTTAAATAATTATAAATTCACATACCTACACATTACACATAGTAGTTTAATTTTTATAAATTTAATACATTGTAAAAAACAACAAATTCGTTAGTAAATACAATACATATTATAAAGTGTTAATATTTAGATAAAAAAAAAGTCATGTGATTGATATTCATAAGCTGCAATCACCTAAAATAATTAATACTAAAAGATAACGTTACCTATATAATATGTATTGCCAGTCGTTATTTAATTGATAAAGAGTAAATAACAGTTTATATAATTACAAATATTATGCGCAATAAGAATACTATATTATTATCATACTAATATTGAGTATAAAAAGACGTATTTATATTGTATGAATTTTTTATTATTTTGGAAGTAGTATATTTGTTTATGAATATTATATACGATGAGGGTTGCATATGACGTAAAAAATAAAAAATAGTTTACATTATATATGTACAATTTTCTGCGTGAAAAATCCAAACCGAAATGTGCCCACTACGTGAGAATTTCCGTAGTTTTACTATTATAAATACACGATTTCACATATAATATTCATGTTAAGTCATCATATATAAGATTACTGTTTTAAACATTTATATATTTCAAGATATGAAAAAAGATATTGCGCATTTTCATAAAACTGATGAGAAGGAGAAATAGTCACAATTTCCTTTGGGAATAAGAAATTAAATGAGAACTTTTAAAATGCACGCATAGAAACGAATATTATTTTGAATTTAAGACTCTCTTAGAAATAATAATAAAATAATCTAAAAATGACATCGGGGTCGAGCTTTTGATCGTATAAGAGGATAAAGTTTTATTTATATTATAGTTTGTGAACAATCTTTTCAATTAAATCATTACTATTTCAAGGAAATTGGCAGTTATAAATAATACTTTAAAACTAAAATAAGTCTATTTTCAATTTCATTTTATTTTTTATAAAAATGTAGGTATACCATCAATAAACTGAGCGTATTAATCATATTTATTGACGGTGACATGCACTTAGTAATATTAAATTCTGGTTATATTATAATGTACCATGTATAGTATTATTTTCTTTTATATATATTATTATTTCCTATATATATATATATATATAGGTAGGTATATATAATTGTTACTTTTTAGATGACTATATTGTAAATAATTAAGTGATCCATTGCCTTCAATTCATGTAAACTATTATTTTATTAATTGAAAAAAATAAATAAAACAAGTATGATATTTAAATTGTAAATATAATTTGTAAAATTCTTTTTTCCCAGACCACAAGTGTTAATTTTGAAAGTTTTGCTCTAAAATTCTTCAACAATTATACATACTCATTTCGAGCAGTTAATGGGGCAGTAACTTGCTGCGAAACTTTGTTAATATTACAGAACAAAAAAAAAGAAACCGAAAACTTTTCAAGAAAAAGAAAAAACACATTACTGATGACTATACAAATACAATAATATGTTCCGTTGCAAATGTCAAGAGCTTTTACATTAAAGTTAAGGGAACAAAACCAATCATGAAACTTTTATAATTTTTTCTTTTGGCTTGCACTGGTTATCATTGTGTGCAGAGATACTCATATATTACGGAAAACAATATGTTATTTTGTAACAATTGAAATCAATTTTCATTATTTGGCGTTTCTAATAAATAATAATATTCGAATGATTAAATGTTTAAAATAATTAAATATTATAATTTATAAATATATACTTATATAAAATGTTAAATATAATAATTTCACAGGTGTAAGAAAATTACCAAATAAATCCGATTTGATTATATATACTGATAATATTGATAAAATTACCAGTAGCCTCGTTTTTGATATTTATTGATTATATTATTTTAAACAAATTGTGAAACCTATTAATGACGCAGTTAGTCGGAATTAAACTTGATTGGTATTTTGAACTTTAGATAACCTGATATAGTAATACAAATTCCAGTGTTGAAAACTCATCCGTCTTCGATCACTTCTATCCAAGTACCTATATGTTTCATTTTTATTTTGAATTTAAAGTTAATGGAAAATCATCTAATTTAGTCAATTATGAAGAGCAGAATTCCGTTTACCATAGTGTTTTAACATATTAATTAATTATAATGTTTACAAGAATTTAATTAGTCCACTTTTTTCTTATATAGTATATAGAAATAATATGATTAATGATTATTGTTTTGTATGTATTCTTATTAGACAATAAAAATTATAAATGTATTGTAAGTACTAAGACACAAGTAATTGAAATATTTATTAGGCACTGCCAAACTACGTAATACCATCGATTACAAATTAATCGCTAGACTGAATGGTACTTTGACGGTATTATTCATTTTTAAATCAGGTAATCTGAAACTTATTATCGTGTAATTTTTAACTTTTAGTATACATAATCGGATTATTACTAAAAAAGAAAACTGACTTTATATAGAAAATATAATGCCAAGAGTCTTCGCATTATTTCATTTTTTTTTTTTTGAGCTATTAAAAAGGTGAAAATTAGAGAATAGAAGAATTTCGATCCCCGGGTAAGATATTCGTAGAGGATATATGAAATTTGAAAGCAATAATAAATCATTACATTCTATAATTTTATATTGAGAGCTCGGTTTGAACATATAAACTATTACTGTAAAAAAAATATATTTTAAATTTATGACGACATCATTATATATTATTTCAGTAATATATTATAATTACCAGATATAATAATTGCCACTTATTTATTTGTTATATTTTCCATTTGTAAAATTAATACGTTTTAATAGGTAGTTTTCCTTTACGCTTAAGAAAACTATAGGAAAGTTTAAAAATTATTTCTGGAAATTAACCAATTTCCTGTCAAATAAGCTTTTTACACCAAAAATTTTTCTTGACAATACAAAAATTTTTTAACATCATTGAAATACCAATATATTCCTTGCACCACTCAAAATCTCATATTAAAAACTAAAATGTCAAAAACCGGTACTCTACTCAAAGATTTTACATTGATCTGATTGATTTATCTTTGTTTTAATATTTTAAATCATATTCAATGCAACCCACTATCTAGCACCGAGATGAGTGAAGTGATAGTCTCTGTATCTTGTTTAATTTTTTCGTTTTTCCCCTCTCATCATACATTCCGTTTTAGATTCCCGTTCGAAATTAATTAAATACGTCCCGGTTAGGATATTTAAAGCACGTGTTTGAAATATCTGACTATTATATTTTCCAATGCATTCCACAGCTTTAGCGAGTGCGTGCAGAATTTTCCAATTCAAATATACCAATAAGCCACCCCGATAGTTGTCCTGCTCTATATACACTTCATCGCGGAAAATGTTCATAATTTTTGCACCACATCGTTGAAATGCATCAAATAAAATTTTTCACTACCATTTGACGAATATCGAAACTTTCTATTTAACTATCGATTATTTCGTACAATATTTCACTCTGACCCAAGTGAATTAATTTCTGTATAAATAACGGGATGGATCTAAGATAGATATTTAAAAGCACGTAATTTATACATCTTGTCAAATAGAAACTTTTTAAATTGTACAACGTTCCGACAACATTGTTGTTAACTTTTGACGGTACTGTTACCGCGTAATCGAATTTGTTTCCCGACTAGAATCCATTATCAAGAAGTAAGTGAGACTGTATAAAGTATAAAAGGGAAGAAGTTGAAACAATAAAAACATCTGGTCGGCTTCTGCGGTTCAGCGATAATTAGATATTCAGGGAAAGAGACGTCGTATAGCTTACAGAATTTGTCGTTGGGTTCTCGTACTTAACTTTTTGGGTATAGAATTACGCAGTGGACAAAAGCAGCAAAAGAGACGAATGGTGGTGAGGGGCGAGATTATTTAATTTAGGTTCATAGAGTAGACTACGGAATCGTGTGGTTAAAAAGAAAACACTAACAGTTTACTCTTGTTAAAGAACTACAACAATGAAAATAAATTTTGTTTTGTATTCTTATATATTTTTATTAATTATATCGTCCAGAACTTTAGTCTCTAAAATATATGTGGCTGGTATACGTATTAAGATGAAATCAGAATAATTTACGAATGATTATTTGTTGGGTGGGCGGTGATATGCGTTGTGGTCGGGTGACTGATGGCGAAAACGATTTTTTTTTTTTTCAAAAAATACTCAGCCAGATTTAAAAGACGTGGAGGATTATGAGAGAAAAATTACGACAAAAAGTTGAAACGCTTTAAGGGGTCGGGACGGTAAGGTCGAAAATAGTCGGAAAAAGTAATAACGAAAAAGTTACGGACAAAGTGCAGTTGTTACGTGACAAATGGTCTTTAGGTATACAGGTATACGTGGGAGAGAGAAAAAAACTCAAACCTCATGCAAAAAAAAGACTACCATTATTCGGATTTCTAGCGTTAATAGTTTAGGCTCACTAATTTCGTACTTATTCAAAAATGTATAGGTAGAGATACTTTTAAAAAATATTAAAATACGTAATGACGTAATGTAATTTGATCGAATTGTGTAAACTGACTTTCGGGTTTTCGACTGTTTCTCACACGGAACAAACAACATAAATATAATCTTTCCACGCGTTATTAACGCTCCATTTTACAATATTCCATTACGATATCTGTACAGCCAGCTTATGAATTATACTTCTGTTATAGTATTAGAGTGCCTCTTAAAAGTTCAAAATCTCAGGGTGGACCATTAACACAGTGAAAATATATAGCTACCACAAAAATATTGGTGGATAATCAATAACAATATTTTTACACACGTTTAAGGCCGTATTCAGATTTTATTTTTGGAGGGGGTCCAAAATATATTTTAAAATTTTAGTACATATTGAATTTATGTTTTCTCCATCATATTATTGGGATTTATCGGATTTATAAACTTTGAAAGCAGACTTGAATTTATCAACAAATTAACTTTTAATCTAACGTTTTTCAATTTCATATATAATATTTTAATAATTGATGATTTTTGATTTAATAAAACTATTTTAAGGAATAAATATTAAAAAATTAAAAATTCGATCAAAATAGGGAGTCATCCAACTTGCAATTTTCAAAATATTTATAGAAACTCATCAACGATGGATAAAAAAGGTTCTTTTTGTTTTGTGTATAAAACTCGTTTCAGAAAACCGCTTTAAAAATTGTAGGGTGACATTGCAAAACGTACTATTTCCATATTCCACTTTCTTTAGTCTTGATATTTTGTTGATACACATGGTTGAACCACAGAATAAAAGAATCAGAATAGACACTGATAAGAATTTACACGGGCAGCATATGACGGCGTGAAAATCAGTCTCTATGTTTTCAGATGCGATTTTATCATTCTTTATACTGTGTTTATACCACAAATATAATACGACGTACTGATAGTGTCTATTTTGGTATAAATCATTGAATATTCTGTGATATAAATAATGATAAAATCGCATCCGAAAACATGGACGCTGATTTACAGATTTCGGTTTAGTGTCCATCCCCTGGTTGAACTATCATAGAGATATTGTAATAATGCCAATAAATTTATAATATTTTAATAAAAAATTTTAGTTATATCCCATAAGTTAATATATAGTTTAATTCCCCAAATTTAATATTTAAATTTATTAATTGTGCCACAACGTACCATTTCCATCCAATAGTAGATTTTGACACAATTTGATAAATAATAGTTAAAACTTACATAATCTTGATCACTCCCGTGAAATAATTGTTTACAATGCATTTACAATACATTTGTCAAATCTTTGAAAAATAAATAATTCGAGTATTCCCAGAGATAATATACCATTATAAAATTATGAGATAATACTGCAGTTTTGGCGGGATATTTTATCAATAATAATAAAGTTAGATACTTGATGATTCTTTTCATAGCTGATAAAATATACAAACAAATAAAAATAATAAATCTGCACAGTATTTATTTATAATTAGGTACATTTATAATAATAATAAATATAATTTAATAAATAATAACATAATTTAAAATATGTTTTAAAAAATTTGAAGACCAATGGAAATAGTACGTTATGTATTCAATTAAATTCCATTTCCTATCTTAGTACTATTTTATGGGAAATAGTGAACTATGGCATACTTTGGAAATAGAACGTTTTATAAAAATTTGAGAAATTTTTACGTTTTGCTCCATTTTTTCAAACGAATCAACTATTTAACATGAAAAATAATACGTTTTGATATAATTTGGAAATTGTGAGATTTGTTCTACTTTTGTCATTCATGAAATTTAAATTGATTTAAAAAAAAAAAATCTTTTAAAACAAAATATGATTGCAACATTCGATTACTTACATATTTTTACTGTAATAATGAATGCGTATAACGCAATTTTGTCAATTTTGGAAATACATAGTACGTTTTGCAATGTCGCCCTACAATTATGTTTAACTATAGTTAGGTATATATACGTTGTTTTTAATAAAGTTATGATAACTTATTTTTGGCGAGTTATTTTTAAAAGTTAATGATTTAAAAATTTTTTTTTTATAATATTATCTTTGACAATGCGTTGTATTACTGTATCTATGTGTTTCTGCATACCTACCTATATCCATTATTTTACCTATATGATTGTTTTGAAAAGTTTTATTGTTGCATTTAAATAACAATCTACGTAGGTAAATATATGTTTTGTAAAATGTTGTGATACATTAATATCGATCGGTTATGATTAAAAATATTGATATTGATGCTTAAAATCAATAAAAGTTAACATTAAAAAGTATCAAATGTAGAAAACATTTTGGAAGGGTTCGGATTCCATAGACACTCTTAGACACAGTCTTGCACATATTAGATGTACAATAAATACACGTTTTGAAAAGTACGTGTAGATAAACCGATTCTAAGTTGTTGGTTTTTTAATGAATACACACCAAATGATTTTCCAGTATTTATACTACGGAGTAACCATAAATACTTTATTTAAAGTTATCAATGATTGTTTAAAAGTCGAAATTTTAAACGATCTCCAATATTCTTACGCCGATGATGTATCCAGATAATATATTTTTTTTTTCATCATCACACGAACAAATTTTGGCAATTTTATGTTATAATAATTGTTTTAACGCCATTTTAACACTATTATAATTTAAAATTTATATTTGCATAAAAAATATAAAAAAAAAACCTTTACATTAAAGCAGGTACATATAAAATAAATGCATAATTTAACTATGAAAAATCAAAAAAAAAAAAAAAACTTTACATCAAAGTAAATAATACGTCTCATTTATTGTACCTTGGAATAATTTGTATTGCAATCCAATTATCCATTTGTCGGGTACCTAATTTATTAAAAATAATAAAACACTTACATACAGTAATAAGTAATACATGTTTTATATGCATATTATACATACCAACCATATGTATCACATAGCATATTTCTTTTATTACCATAAAACCTCCAACATTCTTAGAATACAAATCGGTATAGTTATGTATGGGTGCCCATTTCAATGCGGTATCTCTTCTAAGTCAGAGTAATCTCTACGGTCCTTCATATAAATAGCACTGGATTATTCTAGATTTTGCATAGAGTGATTTGTAGAGGTTTGAGGTCAGATTCTGCAGTTTGGAAATACAAATTGTATAAGAGAGATAAATTAATATAAAATATTGCATTAAATGTACAAAATCTAGTGTAATCTGAAAATGGCCAATAAATAACCTGAACAACCGATCGATGATTGATAATATCACAAACACGTTATCGTATTATAATATATACATATTTCATTTATATTCGATACATTTAAATAAAATATGATAGTACCATTAAATATTATAATATTTAGATAGTACCATGTGAAACGATTTATTATATTGTATAACTTATTAGTATAGTATAAATTAAATATTATATGCTAAATAATTTATTAAAATATATATATATTTATTTTGAAAAAGTAATATTATAGGTACGGATATATGGTAGGAACGTTAATTAATTTAGTACCATTGTAACTCGAACTTAAAATTTCACTTTTTTTTCGATAAAATATATTATAATTCGAATTTTATTCCCAAAATATTATAGTATACATTATATACACGTATTATTTGAATCGAAGTAATTAATGTTTCTCGTTTATAATGGAAACGATTACAAACAAGTACAATCTAAAATGTAGCCATTATATTGTTCAGAATAAATATTGGCACCGAAAAAGTATTAATTATTATTGATCCATTGAATTATTTTACATCTACAATACGATTAATCATATAGGTACCTACCTAAAATTATTTAATTGTCAGTTTTATAATAATAATAATACGAGTAAAATCACAGACAATAATCGTGTAATATTGGGTGACAATATTTTTTTCCTATACCATTTACACGGCCACAGCACAACTAAAAAGTTCAAAAATTTGAAAACAAATTATAATAATCATTCAACAAAACACTTAGTTTTACTTTTATCGCATACAATTTTTGTCACATACCGACAAAAGTTAATTCCAAAAATTTCTAAAAGTTATCCCATGATACCCATACATATATTGGATAGGTAGGTTAAATATATATACGTATTTTCAACAAAAATATTCATTTAATTAAATAAAGATAAGCTTTTATACTATAATATATAAATAATAATGTGATAAATATAATCATAATCATTAAGTGAATATATTTAATATAATATAAGTATAACATATTATATATAATACTAAGGACAGTTTAAACGATCACCGTAATAACCATTAAACTAATTTATGATAAAATAAATAAAGATAACACAAGTGATAGAAAATAGTTTCGGCAAAACACGAACTAAAATAATATTGAATACAATATATAGAATACTATACACGAGAATTGAGAACATTTTCCCAAAAATATATACAGTAGTGGTATTTAAATTTTTTTTCTGTACTATAGAGCTAGCGCCTAGCTAAAACCATTTATAAACACTGCTACATGCTAATTTGAAATATATACGTAGGTGAAATTTTTAGAAATAATAAATGTAGCAATAACACTGAAGCACCAGTATAGTAAAAAGTTAAAATACTAAATACTAAATACTTTAATCCCCCACTCTATATACCTAATTTTAGGGAAATACATATTTTTTTTATATTGTGTCCACTGTCAACTTCTCTATATCTTAGTTTGCAGTGGAAAATTATTCGACGATACTATCAGTCATAAATAAGTGATAACAATATATAATATGTATATATATATATGGGATCCGTAGTGTAAATAATGCAAACCGTAAACTAAAATATTCCTCGGTTATTAATAATAATCTATATCAGCTGTAATAATTTTTTTATACAAAACATAAAATATATTTAATTAACATTGTAAAACTTAATTTAAAAAATTCGTTTTTTTAAATTTATCAGCACTGGTCTGATCTGCGGCTAATGTGGGGCTCCCTAAAAACCTAAAATAGCTCAAATATGATCCCCGGATCTTAGGATCCCGAGACCTGGTGGAAACATGGAACTAGAGTGGAGCAAGGGAACTATAAGTGGGTGTATACAAAAATAAGCTAGCATAATTAACAGTTAATAATTAAATTTATCAGGACATTAATGAGGATTTTTTTTATACCTAAATTAATATTATGCAATAATATTAATGCAATATTCAATTTCACTAATGACTATTATAATTGTTTTTTTTTATCTATGATTACAATAATTTTCAATATCATTGGAAATGATTAACTACAGAGTACAGGATGACGTAGAGAGCAACGTTATATTCAAGTTTGATGGATTCACGACTTCGCGTGAAGTACATTTTGTGCACGGGTTTGAGAAACGTGCTGGATAATATCATATATGTTCTATATATACGCCTGACGTTTGACACAAACATTAATAATATTTTCGAAAATGTCATTTCTGGCACTGCGGTCAATCAACAACATATGATATAATATTACGTTTTATACGAAAACAATATTAGTTAAATGTGCTATTTTAAAAATTGTGAAAAGCTATTTTATCACATTTCTCGCATCGTTTAATATACTATATAACCCAAAACCAATCACCGATGTTTTCCCAAAACAAAAAGTTGTTCATTGTGAAATGTGGGCATCAGGTGTGTTCCGTTCGTGGGATTTCGGTCGAAACCATTTTAGCCTATATCACGTAAACGCTTAATATCGGTTGATTGGTGGGGCGGCAAGGGGGGAGGGGAAGGGACCAAACTGCCTACAGGGTCAGAATCGAATTTCACGAAAAACGATATCGTCCATTGTAAAATGCTCACAACTAATCAAAAAATAAAAAAATAAAAATAAAAATAAAAAGTAGAAAGAGAGGAAAAACGCTATCACCCTACGGAGCAGTAACAATTTTTTTTTTTTTTTTTTATATTATTATTAAAGTTGATTATCAATGGAAAATAAGTACAATCTTTGCAGCACTCGAAACACTTAAGAGTACTTATGAGTATATGGCCTGTTTATCATACGGACTAAAACGATTGTAACGACGCAAAGTAAATCTTTCGTTAACGACATCACATTTTCATTCTTATAGTCTTGCATTTTTCCTACATAAACTTCAGCCTTTCGCCGATTTGCGCAACGTTTTCGATTTTATTTTTTCATTCTGTAGCACACCGCTCTCCTCCCCGCCACGCTATTCCAAGGCAAATCTGCGGCCATTTCCGGAGCTTTAAATTTCGTTATACGAAAAATTCGTCGCAGATGTTCCACCCGACGCATAAGTGTAAGTGCGTATAAAAGTTTTTTTTTTTTCTCCCGAAACGGCACAAATCCCATTTCGCGCCTTGTTTCAATAAACTAATACCATTTGTTTTACATTATCGGCTATTCGGTGGCATTTATTTTCTTCCAAAATATTCTCCCTGACGGTCGAGAAGTTTCTCCGTAGAAAGCAATTCATAACAATGAAAAATATAATAAAAAAATCCCATGATCAATAATTCAAAGTTAACAATAACTTTTGTAGATTCGCAGTTATTGCAGTTTTTTCATTTTTATTTCTATTCATTCCAACTGTTTGTTTCAAGTGCACTACTTCCATTGTTTACGATGTTATTGGATAAAAATACGGCCTATATAATATAACTTTCATAATCGGAACTACACCTGGATACCTATTTGGTGAAATAGTATTTCAATGACTTATCGATTTTATGATCACATAATATTCACATACACATATAATATTATTATTATTTATTTGCAATGAGTTGGATAGAAGTATGATATAAAGTTTTTTTTTTCTAAATCATGGTGATATTTATTCACTGAATATATATTCATCTTACATTTTTATTTTTTTTTTATTATTTGAAAGAATATTCACAATCTAGCTTGTACTTTTAAAGCTAGTAAATGTGTGTACAAAATTGTAATTACTTTACACACATTTCTATGTAATAAAAAACGCTATTCAATTTTAGAATCATCAAAGAACTCCATAATACATATTTGACTCCTAAAATACCATAGATTTTTAAATATCATAACACATAAGGGATTGTCTCATAGTTATATAATATGATTATTATTAATATATTTAGGCAATTTTATGTGGTAAGATAGTTTAGTATTTACTGTTTTTATATTTATTTATTTATTTTTATAAATGACGAATGTAATACCTACCGAATGAAATTTCTTTATGTTAAACTCCTTTTGAGTTTGATAGCTTGTAAGTTTATTTTATTTGAGTGTAACACCTTATTACAATATAAAACTGTTAATTACTTTTAAACATTTTACACCTATAGCAAAAAATAGCCTTCGCTTTATAGAAGATAGCCCTTTATTCCTATAGTGTTTCGATGAATAAATTGATAAATTAGGTAATTCGGAAATTTATCGAATTTACTATTAAATTTTTATAAGAACTCGAAACTCACTTCACTTCGTTCTCGACTATGTGTAACGGGTTTGACACAGAATCACAACGACACTTCAATATAAATGTAATTAAAATTGTGAAAAATAATACGAAGTCCGGCAATTTGTAAGGGGATTCTACAGGAAAGGTTATATTACAATAATAGTAGGTATACTTACTGTGCACATGTGAAATCAGTAGGACTCTTTGTTTCCAGGTTTCTATATAACTATTTTTATAAGGTGGAAATATTCTAAAGTTTGCTCAACTGTAACGGTTTTCATATAATGTCACGACCATACATCAAAAAAATTTAATTATAAATTATAAAAATACTACGGAAGTATCTATTACTATTCGGAAATAAATTGATTGTGAAATATAAAAGCTATTGTGCTGCTGAATACCTAATCTGTCAGTTGCACTTGCCGTTCTCTGCGTTATATATATTTATGTGACTATTGTCACCGCAGATAGATATGTACAAATGATGGATAAAACATCGTACAATTATTTTGTACAGATTGAAAATGGACTCGTCAAAGGGAATTACGCGAGATATCATACAACGCAACAGCTAATTAAATAGTCGTCGGATCTAAAATATGTATTCAGTAAATACCTACTGACCTATCTGACATATCGAAATTAATACGATTGAAAAAAATATAAATGATAATAAAAATAATAAATAATAAAATTAACCATGATTTTGTCGGGACAACAGTTACAGCGTACTTATCGATAAACACATATTCATCCCATAGTAAAGACACGATCGGTGGATATCATCAGAAACAATTGTTTCCATGATTTAAAAGCTCATAAATACGGATGATAACGACAAGTGGTGATATATAGTGTACTTTTACGATCCAAAAAATATAGATGAACGTAAACCCGAAAAATCGCACGCTGTCAGGAGAAAGTTGAAAAAGACAAAGGAAAATACGTATAACGCCGGTGTGAAGGAAAACGATAAAAAGAATTTAAAAAAATATATATATGCCCATCAAAAGAGTAAATATCATGGAGGAAATATTTAACTTATATAGGTAGTTATTATACATAATATTTGTGATATGCCAAGGTGTATGCGAGGATATTTAATGGGAGAAAATTGTTTTGATTTGAGATGGTTTGGCACAGTCCCATATTTAAACACTATATTATGCTCAAATATGGACTAAAATGAATTGTTTATGAAATTCTAAAATCTTAAAATAGGGAAATATATGTGTAATCCTTTTTTTTATTCTTTCAAATATAAAACAGAGACATTTTAATTGAATTGCAACTAATTTTTCTTAATAAAAATGGGACATGAAAAAATTAATCTACGTTTATTTGAATTCTTCGAATAGAGAACATTAGACATACTATTACCAAATCATCATATGAAAACATAATATATATAGGTCTCTAATTATAAATTTTTATGAAACTACAGATATCTGATGTAAATATTGTATTTTAAAGATCCGGTGTCGAATAATTATTAAGCATTAATGGATTTTGGAAATGTGACGATAAAGAATTACCTCCAATACAATTACAAAATATATGCAATTTTTTAAACGAGATCGGATTTATAAAGAAAGTATAGAGATAAAGAAAACATAATTCAAAAAAGTTACATTTGAAAAGTATGCCAGTTAAATTACACTACACATCTAAGTTGAAGTATAATTTTAAAATTTTATAAAATAAATGTATAATTAAAACAAATATAAACACCAGGAAAGACTATTCGTATATAATGTACCAAGAAAATAAATAAGTTAGAATATAAAAATGTAAAAAAAAGGTTTTCAAAGTAAAGGAGACAATAAACGAGAAATTAACGTTACTAATGATTAAGTTATATATAAACCGAGTGCGTTTTCAGTCCATAAGTACATTTTTAAACATTATAAAAGGACGCCATACTGACAAATTTTCAATGAAAAACTTGCATTAGCATTTGTTAATTTTATCAACTTACAAACATGTTAGAAATATGAAAAAAAATCAATTACAACCAATAACATTATTTGGCGACTGATGGAGCGGACTTTTCATATATATATATATATCGTACATATAAAACGGTTAAAACTACATATATCAAAAATGTGTCAAAAATCAAATCCGTCAGTCGAAAGATAATTTACTTTTTATTTCATCTTCTTTACAATATTCTCAAGTTAATATAATTTAAAAAAGCAGAAATATGTTTTTTAAACAAATATTATTATTACACTACAATTAAAAATTATATCAACACAAGACTATTTTGAAATTACTTAAAAAATATATTTGAATAGGTATTTTTAAATTAATGGGTTTTCATTTTTTATTTGTTTTATTTTATTATTATTTTTTATTTCATTTTTATTATTTATTTAATTTTATAAAAATTGCCTATCCAGATCCACTTAAAAATCGGGTGTTTGGAGTTCTCTTAAGATGATGCTACAAATCCATTTTAGTTGTATAAAAATACGTTCCCGCTCTATAACTACAACTTCTCTTTTAGCAATAGCAGAGTCAAAATGTATACAAAATATGAAATATGAGAATTTACCATACGTGGAGATTTTTAGATTCTGAGCGTAGCGAGGGAGCTAGTGGTTTTACAATGATGTTTATTTTTTTTTTCTCTATTAACAAATTTACTACCAGAAGGAGTGCTCCGATTGATACAAGCTTACATGGTTTCCGGTAGCAAAATTCATCTAGTTGGTATTTTAAAGAGGTCATTTTGCGATTTTATCAATAGTTTTTTAATGCGTAAGGAAAAACTAGCAAGAATTGATGAAAAAACGGTAAATTTACGGTTTCGTCAAATCGGGAATTTTCATTTCTTCATAATTTCGAAAATAAAGACTTGAAAATCTTGAAATTTTT
>JAIPRL010001843.1:0-71566 GCA_025469235.1 Pemphigus obesinymphae | reverse complement strand
ATTTAGTTAGAGTAACGTATATTTAACACTGTATAAAATTTTTAGACCTTAAAACCAAAAATTACCCATTTTAGGACTTAGAAACCTCGAAAACTAAAATGTCTATAAATAGCCAAAAATTGCAAAAATTTTTAAAAAATCTTAATCATCGTAAATAAATTACTAAATTAAATATTGGATAAAAATTTCAAGATTTTCAAGTTTTTATTTTCGAAATTATGAAGGAATGGAAATTCCCGATTTGACGAAACCGTAAATTTACCTTTTTTTCATCAATTCTTGGTAGTCTTTCCTTACGCATTAAAAAACTATTGAGAAAATCGCAAAATGACCTCTTTAAAGTACCAACTAGATGAAATTTGCTACCGGAAACCATGTAAGTTTGTATAGATCGGAGCACTCCTTCTGGTAGTAAATTTGTTAACAGAGAAAAAAAAAAAAAAAAAAAATAAACATCATTGTAAAACCCCTAGCTCCCTCGCTACGCTCAGAATCTAAAATATCAAATATACAGTTTTAACACTATATATATATATCAGTTTTGTAAATTGCTAAGGATACTTATAATAAAGTATACCAAATATAAAAACAAATGACTAGAGAAAAATAATTCAAATACCTACCTAATGGCTGCTATTCTAAAAATGTTTTTAAAATATTCTAAAACTAGGTATTTGAATGGGACTATTTTTGAACTATTTTTAAATAATATAATTAATTATATTTGTTTTAATTACATTAAATTACAATTATATTAATTATTGTAATTACCAAATATTTTTGTAATATATTACTAGAGATAGGATTTTAATTATCTACATAAAAAGTGCCAAAATATCTCTATAATGATAAAAATTACCTAAAACTAATATAGGTACTTATAAGTACTTAAATGATTTCTAATTTTAAAATAATTTTCATCTTTAAAATTAATATAGATAATAAATATATCTCGTTAGTGACCTGTGGTAGTAAATATTAAATATATATCGCTTATTAAAACCTTACAAATGCGAATTTAACGTTAATTTTGGTTCAATCAAAGTTATTTAAACGTTATATATAGATATATTTTTTAGATTTTGAGTTGAGCAAGGAATCTATTGGTTTTATAATGATATTTATTTTATTTTATATTTTGTTTTATGAACAATTTTTCGACCTTTTCTAAAAAAGGAGTCGAATAGGTAGGTGTTTTGGAGTAAATTGATTTTTTGATAAAATAAATTAGTTCTAGTTAGTACTTTAAAGCAGTGGCGTAATTTCAGTTTTTTTTGAGGTGTACGAGTATTTAGGCAGGTTAATTTTAATATTTCACCGGGCTATCTTAAAAAATGCAGGCCATTTAAATGCTATAAAAATACTTCTTCAAAAACGTAAATAAGTAAAAAAAAGGAAAAACCTAACTTTTTTTGGTCTGCTCAAACATAATTATGGCGATGCATAGGAACATTGACAGGCCAAATTTTAACTCTTTGACTCCTGAAATGAATTTTTCTTGTGGTTCGTGTGGTCCTGAAATAAATTGATGTCAAAGAAAATACTTTTTTTTTTTGTTGATATTCATTCTATACACTGCCTAAATAAATGTTCATAACTATTTTTTTTTATATATTTTTTTTAAAGTTATTAAGCTTCTAAAATGTTAGGGGTTTTCAAAATCGTATACGCTACAACATGATCTCAGTGGTGTTTTGCTCTGTCACGTATACACGACAGCAATAGTTAAAGGGTTAAATTAGGGGTGGTGCTGTTGCACACCCTACCCCCACCATAAATTGACGCCCCTGGCTTTAAACAGGTTATTTTCCTATTTCTCCAGTAGTGGAAATAAAAAGAAAAGCGCAAAGAAAAACTATTCTTTATAACGGAAATATTTTAAAAATTTAGGGGAAGTGATAAAATAACAAATAAAATTGTTATGGTTATCTATTTTCTTAAAAATTGTATTATTATTATATTACACCGGGGCTTCGCTCAGAATCGTTCTATCGAATGTAATGATTTATTATTTGCTTTACATTGCTTTACAAATACAATACATTCACTAATAGTATCCTGTCCGATAATTGAAATGTTTCCACCCCTACTAATATCCGACAAGCTAAGTACACATATTATTTTTAACTTATAATTTATAAAATTATGTATCAAAAAATTAATTTGAATTGAATAATATTCAGATAACTAATACATTAATACCTATCATAATAATAATGAAATTCTATAACAAATGTTTGTGTTGTTATTTATTTTTCTTACAATTACACATAATTATAAGTTGTACCTATTAATATACAAAGGAAAGTAATAGAATATTATGGAGATTAAATTAATCATTTTTAACTAAATATTATTAAAGTAAGTAACTTTATTAAATTTTGTATAATATTAACTCGTTATTGAAAAGTTAATATAACCAAAAAAAGTTAATTTAATAGATAAGTAAAGTTAACAAAAAAATTAAATATAAAAGTCAAGTTTAAACTAAAAGCTTAAATTAAATTAACTTTTAAATTAATTGTTAACTTATTAACTTGTTAATGCCCTACATTAATTATTTATATACATCTTAATTGGACGAATGATGATATTTTTTACATTATTTATAATTTACGAAAATAAAAATGTATGACAAAAAAGTATTTAGAATATGTATTTTAATAAAGTAATTTTTTATAGTAGTTATATTTGTATTTAAATATTTTATAAGATTGCATTATAATATTTAGTAGGTATGATATTTTAGATATTTATTGGAAGATCCACCGAAACGAATTTAAAAGTTGATTATGAGTTGCAAGAATTTGACGAAAGAAATCCAATACCTTTGTTGTTTGATGCCAGAAAACGTTGGCCAAATTGTACATCCATAGGTGATATCAAAAATCAAGGAGCATGTAAAAGTGGATGGGTAACCGAATTAATATATATAATAAATATGTCGTATATTATACTTTAAGTGATCGTTTTGTATGTATAAAAAATATTAAGTTATTAAATTAACTATAGGTATATTAGTTTCTTATACTAGTATAATATTATAGATTTGATATTCTTTTATTAGAGTATAGAATTCTTCTATAATAATAATAATAATATGTTTGGATATACATTTTTGAGCATAGGGATTAGGTAATTTTATAATACCATTTTTTTTTGAAAATTACAAAGTTTTTTCATAGTACATCATATTTTTACTGCATCTATAATATTTATTAGTAAAGTTCAAATCAACTAATCAATAATATATATCTATTCATAGGTATAGGCACTTTCATAGTAGAAATTTTATGCTATTTATAATTAATTTAGGTACCTAGGTTATAGATATATTTAATTGATTGGTAACATTCATTATAAATTCTTGATACATTATTAAAATTAAAATTGTAGCACCTAGGATTTCTTATATCTTATCCGGGAATCGTAATATATAGGAATGTACCGGCTATCACTGATAATGCGCATGCATGGGATCATAATTCAATAATTGATAATTGAACAGCGTGGGTTTTTTGAACGCACCTAGAGACTAGGATGGTTGCTCAGACAGTTTAAATCATGTGACATGTATCAATGGCGGTGCATTCTAGTAGGTATCTAATTGAGACGCTTCTTGTAAAACGTGTCGGTTCTGGCACATTTTGTAGTAATATCACTAATAGCATATTGATACAAGATTATCGATACATTAATTAATCGGTGATTCCATTAAATCTATTTAATCCCACATCCCTAATCAGGACACAATTACGTTTGATGATTTGTTGTATTTTTTTAAAAATTAATTTTGTAAAAACTATATAATTAGACGCATATTTAAAAATGTTATTTTCATTTATTTTTAATGAGAATTGCTCTTATTATTTTACATTTTATATAGGTACTAAGCAAAGTGAGAGACATAGGTGATTAGGCGAGAAGGAGTCGAGTAGGAGTTTTGGAGTAAAGAGTATTTTTGATAGACAATTAATTATGGTTAGTACATCGAAGTGATTTTTCAATTTTTCTAGCATATTTTTCTCGAGCGTAAAGAAAAATCATATTTTATACGATGTATGTAGTATGTAATGTTTTGTAAATGCTGGGGAAATAACAAAATATCAAATAAATAGTTGTTATAGTAACTGCTTTATTTTAATCGGCTATTTAAATTATTATATCCAAGCTTCGTTCAAAATCATTTTATAGAAATAATTGGTTTATCATTACTTTCAAACTTAATATATCCATCACCAGTATCCTACCCGTAGTATTTCAGTAGTTACACAGTACTTCCATTCTCTACTGACCGGTATTTTTTTTGTAGATATTGAGTGAAGCAAAGAATCAATTGATTTTACAATGATGTGTTTTTTAAATTGTATTATTAAAAATCAGATAAAAATGTAATACTTGAAAATATTGAGTAGATAAAAAATTATGATTCGCTTCAATTTACATACATAAATTAAAATTTGTGCATAAAGTTGACACCTTCACTTTGTCCGATCAAATCCAAACTAGTGTGAAAATTTTGCAACAAAGTGTGTCAATATTTTTCAACTAACTTGCAACAATTCAAAATACTATTTTTTAGAATTTTCAACTTATTATTTTCACCGTTATTGACGTTTTCCGTTTGGGGTGCCAACATATCATAGCACCCCAATATTGTCTTATCGATCTCAAATCGCTACTATTATCAAATCCCAGTGGTGCTGAATTGAATGATAATTCCACAGAAATATTCATCAAAATACCTGGGAATGCATCTCGATTCAAACTAAACTGGAAACACCACGTCCACTATAAAATATTGCAGATCAAAGAAAAAATCCGCAAACTTTATTGTCCAGTCTGTTTCAAATTATCTATAGAAAATAAATATCTCCTGTATTATACTGATTATGACGTATGGTATTCAACTAAGCTTGTGTCAGTAAGTCCAAAACTAAAGTCATATGGTGTACCAAAATATCGCAAAGTATATATAATTTTTGGAATGTTTCTAATTTTCCGGAAAATTCGATTTTTTAAATTTTTTTTTTCAAAGTACGTAATTTTCGATAAAAAATCTTTTTTTTTGTCAAAGTTTAAAAATTTTTTGAAAATGTGTGTTATGATTTAATAAGTTTATTTGTTTTTTATATTTTTCTTTTTTTGTACTTTTTGAGGTACGTATTAAAAGTTTTTGTTTTATGTTTTTCTGGATAAATTTGTTTTCCTAATAGGTTATGATTAAATAAAACCGTATTAGATGTTTCTATTAGCCATATAGAAAGTTTAAAATTCCAAAAAAAAATTGCGTGCACTTAAGGGTTAAAGGACAGAAGATATTTTTATATGAATAAATATTTAATGAAACTCCATATATGTGTTTGTATATGCTTATTAATTTATTGGTTAAGATGTGCAAAAACTGTGAATCATTTAGATAAATACTAATTAGTCGTTTCAATAAAAAAAAAAAAAAAAAAAATAATAATAATAATAATAATAATTAAAAATCGTATTTTTACCGGTTTTAGGAGCTAACTCGGGCTATAGAATAAAATGGCAAACGTTAAATTTTTTTATTTAAGATATTAAACATATTTAGAATTGTGTGTGTGGTGTGTATAATGTGTGAATGTGTTTATATATAGGCAATCGCTATTGCTTCTGTCATCACTGATCGTAAGTGTATTAAATATGAACCGATCGAAGACATGTCAGCGTTCAACTTGTTGTCGTGCTGTGATAACTGCTGTGGATGCCGAGGTGGAAGGATTTTAAATGCATGGGAGTATGTCACCGAAGAGGGCCTTTTTACCGGAGGTTCATACGGAACTAGAAGTGTTAGTACCTATAATCTATGTAGTATAATATAGATATATTACATATTTATAAATGCAAAAAATATAAATGCCTGGTACGTTAATTTAAAACAATACTTGTAGTATTACAAAAAGATACGGACATGATATGCAGTAGAATACGCAGCCGTGTAGACGTCTATCTTTTTCATTCCGGTGAGTACAATTAGGGCGCTGTGCTGTAGTCTACACGGCTTCTGACGGTTTTCGTGGATTGCGTATTCTGAAAGATACGACTCTAATAAACGAGCGAGGTACTTTTTGGTTACCTACATACCTAACGATTATAACTAGGGTCCGGATGTTGATGTCCTAAAAATCCTATAAAAATCACCAAAAAAAATGCATTTATGACCTAAAAACACAAAAAATGTTTTGAAAACCTACAAAAATTTCCTAAAAAATTCAATTTATAATCTTAAAACATAAAAAAAAACCTTTAAAATTGATTAAATTACTTAAGTTATATATTATATCAGGTATTATGCATTATATTTATACGACGTATTTTATATTTTTTATTTGCAGTTTTTCTCAAACTTTTTACGGTGTAATTTTTACGATACTTTTAGATTCTGAGCGTAGCGAGGGAGCTAGTGATTTTACAATAATGTTTATTTTTATTTATTTATTTTATTTTTTATTTTTCTGGAAACACTTTTTCTACCAGAAGGAGTTCTTGGATCTTTACAAGTTTTAGAGAGATCATTTTTTTCAAAACTAAAATGTATGTACAAATATTAAAATATATTGCATAAAATAATAATAGTGAATTCGTGATTTTTCTGTCGCTTATTGGAAAATAGTTAAAAATGACAAAACAATCTTAAAATTTAAAAAAATGCAAAATAAAATTTGTTAATTATAGATTTGTATATTATTGAATCACATTTCTAGTTGGAAAGCATTACCTAAGCCGTTTCAAAAAAATATGCAAAAGTCACCAACATCCGGGCCCTAATTATAACAATCAACTATATATTTTGGATTGTTATGGATATATATTTTGGTCGGGCAAGGTGGAGAAACTCTTTTTAATTCACATATGAATTATAAGTACACTTACAATCCCATTTATAAGGAAATACAGGTTTACAAACAGTGACAAGCGTGTAGTGTTCACGACCTTCAAAACTTAATTTCTCATAAATGTTTTCCTACGTAAAGTCAGAACATTTAATGAGCAAAATTTGCACAAAAATACGTATAATTTAATTATAGTAATAACAGTTTATATTGTTATAATGAAAAAAACAATTAGTATAAAATAAAAGCCAGGAATCAAAATTTTGCAAAAATAAAAAACTCGAAAATATTTAATTTATTTAAACGATTGAACAAAACAATAAAATGGGAAATTAATGTCATTTTATAGTCAGGAAAAATATTAATAATTGCTTTTTTAGATATTGTTAATAATATCAGGCGTGAAGTGAATGAAGAAGTTAAGAGGACGCAACACATCCGAATTTTAAGGGGTTCTGTATTAGCAATTTTTATGAAATTTGTTAAAAAAATGAAAATCGTACAATAATAATTGTTCAATAAAAATTGGAGAATATATAAATATACTTAAAAGTAATTTAAAAACAGTCCTGTGTCAGTATTTTTTTTATTGTATAATTAGGTACATGCCAATCAAATGATTTATTATATTTTGTAATAAACATGCTCATGAATTTCCATAATTGTGGCTTTCTGAATAAGTTAGACAAACAATACATCTGAGCAGAATTGAAGACGAGAAGGTAAACTATGTTTTTACCAGATAGAATTAAAAATAAATTAATATAAAGCTTTTTATGAAAACTTGAAATTAATAAAAATTTTTATTACAAGCAGCCGTAAATAGCCTGTAATTTATTAAAAAAAAATTGTTAAAAAAAAATAACCGGGTGAAAATATAAAATACAGCATAAGGAACTGTGAACTGTTTTTAAAATAAAAATCTAACTAGTTTAACAATGTTAATTTATGGGAATATGGAGACCATTTTATTTATGAGGGGTCGACTGTGGTTGTACGCGAGGTCCCCGGTTCGGCTCCCAGGTGGCAAATGAGGTACCTAGCCAACGAAATTTTTCTTCCTGGTGGCGTCTGGTTTCTGGTGCAAGCCGGCCATAATTAACAAACCCGTTCAATAATTTTTGTAGATATCCTTGTTATAGCTATTAAGAACTATCTTCGACTACCTTAATATGTGAAGATGCAAACTTGAGCGTGTTTGAGTTTCGGAAATACAAGGATGTTTAAAGCTGTTAATTTATTTACGGAGAACATTTTAGCGTTCGAAAAATCTAGGTGTTGCAGTGTCTTGAAAATGAAAAACAAATTAAATTTTTTAAAAAAATCTAGATCTAAGATGTTTATTATGTTTATGTTTATGTTCATATGTATTTATATTATAATAACGGAGATATTACAGTAAACTACATTGATATTTATAATAAATATCGTAAATATATTATCCATTTTACATATATATCCTGAACATAATATTTATATTATTATCATAATATAATATGTAGATTTTACCAGTCTTGTAAAAAATACTTCTAAAATTGACTATAAATAGAGATACAAATTCATTGATATAAATACTTTTGTACATTTGTACGGCTTTAAATTTATTTTTAAAATAGTCGTAAAATTTAAATAATATTTTTTTATAGGTCTTAAAATCTCTGGATCACTTAACTATAAATTTTCAGTTATTTGATGTAAAATAATATGATAAATATTGAAATTATTTCAAAAATTTAAATTTTAGCTTTTACAATATTTTGAAAATTAATAATTATTTTTGCCGGCATTTTTCATATATTTACGATACCCACCGTATTATGCATAGTGTTATTTAATATAATTTATTATTAAATATTCTTTTATAATATAATATACCTAATAATAAAATTGTTATAAGACGAAATAAACCCGTTTCAATCGAGTCTGATATTCCGTTGTATTTCCGACGATATTACAATTATTATTATTTTAAGACACATTTCCAACGGGCGATTATTATTAATAAATAAACCGTGGCGGTTGCGATTTTTATTGACTTTATTACGCTTATACCCATTACCTGCATATTATATATAAATCTCCGTGACTCCGTCTGTCAATTGATTACACTGTGCAATAATATTAAATTAAATGATAAAGTAAATTTAAAATTGCACTACACAAACATACTTTTTGATTGAATCACTATTTTGATTGAATGAAATTTATTAAAATTAAAACTTATTGTAAGAAATTGTATTCAGAAGTATTTAAATAAAAGTATTTGTAATTCTAGTAAAAATACCAATGGAATAATATTTCAAATACTTTGAAAATACTTTAATTAAAATGTATTTAAGAAGTATTCTAAATACTATAAAAGTATTTAAATATAATTACTCAAATACTTTACAAGACTGGATTGTATACACTACACACGTATGTATATTAATTACCAATACATATTTGACTAAGTTATCACTGTCCCTTTCTTCAAGGTCTTAAACAGTGGATATTTAAATGACTACATTTCCATAAATAATTTCTGGAAATAAATAAATAAATAATAAATAATTTAATTATTAACGATGTTAAACTTATTCAATTTGTGTTATTTATTCTTCTGTGTTTTCACTAAATGATTTTTTTAAATACTTTTTTTTTTATAAATAAAAGACAGACGACCAAAATTATGATTTTTATTAATTTAAAACTACCATAAAAAGCTCTGTAATCATTTAATTTAAAAATCCATTTGATAAAAATAAAAATTAATTTATGAACTTAAATTTCACTCAGATGTGTTATTTGTTAAAACTTATCCAGAAAACACAATTATGGAAATTCAATTGCATGTTTATTATAAAATATAATATCAATAAAAAAATGGAAAAGTCATCAACATCTGGGCAATTACTTTTGCATTTTTTTTTTTTGGAACTTCTTAAGTGATTCTTTTTTAGCTGAAAATGTGATTCAATAACATACAACTCTAAATAACTAATTTTTATTTTACATTTATTAGCATTTTTTGGCTTTTTTTATTTTTAGGTCATTTTTTTTTACATTTTAAGGTCATCAATTAATAATGTTGGGTCATTTTTTAAAAAATTTTTCAAAAATTCAATGACTTGTGCTTGTACGTGCAGACCATGTGAGCAACACATTGATGGCCAGTATACATTTATACTAATAACTGATTATATCTCAAACAAAAACAATACAAATCAGGACGAATTAAAAAATTGTCTATTCAAAATTTCTTAGAAAAGGCATGTGACCAAAGACTACAGAGAATTCGACAGTTATCTAAAAGTTACATCGTCTAATATTATAACATTTTAAAAACGGAAATATATTATCTGTTATATTATCAGGGTAATGTATCCTTTGTTTAAAATTTAGCTGTGGATAATGTACCTACTCTTGAGTATTAGAATATTATGAAAAATCGTATTATATTATATAGAATTCGGGCTTGTAAGTAGATAAGTGAGAAGTTTCTAGTTAAAGGGCTGTTAATTTATTTTATATATTATGAACATTAATGATTAAGTACTATAGACATTTACTTATTATTTTTAATAATTTCCTATTTATTAAATAATTTATGGTGATAAAAATTCACGATATTGGATGACAAAATAAAGTTTGCTGTTTTGGGAGTTTTGCACTTATATCCTAATTAATAGACAGTCTTAAACACAGATAACTAAAAATGTATCTATTAGATACAGAAAAAAACTAGCTAAAAAGGAGATCACTTAAATAAATGTTAAATACTATTTATTCAGATAAAAAGTTTAGTCATTTTCTATGATTTTTAGTAATTTCTTAATTTTTCCATAACAAAAATAATAATATAATATTATTATGTTTATCGTTTATTTAGTGCTATACAGTGCATATAATTTATCATTTAAACCGCATATTTGTTCCAATGAGTTTTATAGTAGGTAATCACTTATTTTAGGGTTGCCAACCGTACATGATCAAACCGTGCAAAGAAAAACAAGGTACCTTCGACGAGTGTGCATGGAAAAGTGATGTAGTACCAGAGTGTGTGCCAGTTAGATGTACAAATATAAAATCTATGAGGGAACAGAATTATTTTGGTAAAAAACATCAAAGTACGTATATTATAAATCAAGAAGTTGTATGGTATATTTTTTTATAATTAACCTTGTTTGGTGTAAATCAGTTTCTGGTTATACTTTATTTCCACGGAAAGAACCCGATGTAATTAAAAAAGAATTATATTTTAACGGACCCCTTCAAGTTTCAATGCATATGTTTAATGATTTTAGAACTTATAAGAAAGGTATATATTATTATTTTTATATATTTCTATAGAAAAAAGAGATAGGTATTTGAAATAACCGTGAAAACAAATAATACTTGTATTGATGATATTCAAAATAATATTTAGTTATTTTCTTTATAGGGGTATACATACATTCAACAGGAGAATTTGTTGGCGATCACGCTGTAAAATTGATCGGATGGGATAGCAAGAGCAACTGGTTACTGATTAATTCGTTTGGCGAAAAATGGGGGGACAATGGAACGTTTTTAATGCCAGAAGATTACAAAAGGTCTAATTGTGATTTCGGATATGCTATTATAGCACCTAAATTGGACGATAATTATAATTCCGATTCAATTATCTTTCATGGTTGACTGTACCTTATACAATATATTATGTTGTATAGTATGTTAAATATATTTTTTTTAAATTGAACTTTATTGAAGTGAAGTTAAAAAGTTTATAAAAACTATATACTCTGCTTGACAGGGATGGTTCCTGAAGGGACTTATTGAGAGGATCATAGTCCATACGATTACAGATTTTTTTATTTAAATTTAAATAGGTACAATTTGTTTACATGTCTATATTGATAATCTTATGTCTGAATGGGCTGTGGTCTCTAGGCCTCCTGGAGTTACCACTGTTTCCAACGAGTTTAAAAGATACGAAAATTAAGGACACCTCTTATACATTTCAAAGCGTAATGAATGAGATGTTTGTACTATATCGATAACATAATGATGTAAATTAAATTCGATAAATGTTTATGTTAATGTTAATGACAAATTTTTCTGGTTCGATGGGAAATTTAACATACATATTTTAGAAAGGTATTATTATTTGTATTTTATGTGCACAAAATCTATGAAAATAAAATAAATCGTTAAAAATAATCATGAGAATTTGTGTTTTAAGAAAACGTAATTTCTTTTAATACAAAAATCGATTTTTAAATGTGATGATTTATCGTTAATATCAAATATTGAATACTTAATAATACAAGCTTTAATTCAAGGAATCTGAATTAGATATTTTGAAAAATTTATATTTAAACTTTTTATAAAATTCATATCATAATAAAAAATACGTTGATCTGAAAACTTGTGAATTGAAGCGTTTTAAAGAGATGTAATCTATATATAAAAACAAATCAACAAAACACGTGTTTTTTAATTTATTAAAACTATAAATTTTTCTTTCGAAAATACTTAAAATATATTAAGATATGTATAATATATACACTTAATAAAAAAAGGAAAATTTATAGGTATATTATATTTTACAATAATTCATCTTATAATACAAGTTGGTAAAAATACCAATTAAATGATAAGTATTTGCATTTAAACATGATAATAATTTTTAGAGCGTATTATATACTATGTATATAATAGTATATGTATTATGGGTAATAATAAATTTGAATATTTGAAAAAATAATAATAGTAAGATAAATATTTCAATTATTAATTTAATAAGATTTTAAAGGCTAATTTATAAAAAAATTAAATACATATCTTATATTGATATCTTATATATAAGTACTATTCTATATAGTATACATATATTATTCAATATTATGATTTATATCTAAGATTCAAAAATTAATAAATTCAAAAAATTTAATATTCTTATAAAAATAAAAAAATATATGTATATACACATATATTATAAAAATATAATACATGAAAAAAAAAATATACTTAGAGTATTCGAAAAAAGATTATAGGTAACAACTGTAGTTTTGACCATAAGTTATCATAAGATTACAAATAAGTAATAAAAAAGAAATAGGAATATCTACAAAAAAAAAAAAAAAAACATAAAAATTTATAAATAATACATAAAAGCATATTTGATATTTCAAATATATTGATAACACTTTTAATCAATTCAAAGGTATAAAACTACAAATATATAGGCAGAAGTTATGGTTAACAAGTTAAACAAAATTAATAAAAAAATCTTATTTACACTCGAAAAAAATATAGATAATACACTTAACTTCTTGAATCTTACTATAAATGTCTTTAACAATAAATTCAATTTCAATATTATATATCATATAGAAAATCCACTCATACTGAATAATTTTAAATAATTTTAACCACTCATTTTAATAAGAATGTTCTTATTTTAATTCCATATTATTAGACTTCATTGTGTTGCCTTAAAAAAATCTAATTACGAAAATTAATTCAATATAATTTGTGACACAGGAATCAAATATATTGGTGTTGAGTTACTTGTAGAATTATTTATATGTAAATAAAAACCTCAATTTCTACAAAATAATTTGTTTTTATTTCAATATATACGTATTTCGAAAACAATTTTTTCATCTTCAGTGTTAAAAGTTCAGTGCTTAACACTGAAGTTGAAAACATTGTAACACGTATTTGTTGAAATAAAAACAAATTATTTTGTAGAAATTGGATTTTTAATTACATATAGGAATCACAAATAATTTTAATATAAACACGATCAAGAAAGTTAATAAGAAAATTAAAGTGAAATTACATAATTCTATTGATATACCTAATAATAACTACCTAGTAATTTACCTAACTAGTAATAATTTAATTAATTATTGTTCTATGAAAAAGCATAATTTATTATAAAGTAAATTTTCTAATATTTTAAATAACAATAGTAATAATGTAAAATTACTTTTAAAACTAATAATAATAGTTCAATTAACACTATGAATAATAAATCCTAAATATTAAAAAATAATTTTTGTATTATTTATAGCATTTATAAGTTTATAATATGTAGCCAGTAAGCGTTACTTGGATGAAAATTTTGGTAGTGCATATTCAAAAAATATTACGGATTTTAATAACAAATATATTAACAATATATTACCTATATTATGTTATTTTCTCTAAAATTTCGATATAATACTGTAATAACGAACGTGACGTCATTAATTTTATTAAGAATGTACCTACATTCATATAATATTTTATTGCATTTACCACTAATCGAATAATCGTATAATTATAGTAATTGAACATTTTCGATTACCAATAGTATAATCGTAGTAATCGAAAATTTTCGATTAATCGTATAGTCGTAGTAATCAAAAATTTTCGGTTTATCAAATAATCGTAATAATTAGCATAATCGAAAAATATTGATTAATTGATTATTAATTATTATACATTTTGGGTTTTTTTTTTAAATAATCGTAATAATTGAACATTTAAAATTGATTAAATAATTCTATTTTAATCTAAATTTTTTTATTTATCAAATAATTCTAATAATTGTACACATTAATAACAGCAGTATCAGTGTTATAGTCAGTAATAACTAATTATAATTAGAAATTAGTAGTGGTTATTTGTTATGAAAATATAAAAATATAAAACATTATTTTCTAACAACATTTTCCTTCCCATTTTACAGACTTAAGACTGTCATTAATATAATGTATTATAATAATGTTATGTATTGATATGGTTAATAATATTGTTTTTTTCATTTTCTCTATAAGATAGAAATAAAGAGAACTAAATTATATTATTTATGTGTTTCTAGACTTCCAAACAGTTAGAAATATTGAAACATTTATTATAATTAAAACAGTTCACGTTTATTTTGTTAAAATCAAACTAAGTTCCGTTCGTGCTTAAAGAAACATTTATCGTTTATCAACCATTTAAGGTATATCTAGCAGAGCACATTTTAAGGAATTGTACTGGGTGGCACTATAACAAAAACTAGGCCAAGTGTCTACTTCCTGTTCCTTTTTAGTTTACGACTTACTTAAAAATATGTTCACTCAATTTTCGCTAGGATCAATTTCAATCTATTTAAATAATTTAAATAGTGATGGGTATTTTTTTTATAAAACAAATGCAGTGGAGGTAGGCTAAATATTGAATTTAAAAATGTAAAACACACAAATTTTTGTGATATTAATTTCTATGCGCATCCTATCCATAGTCATGTGAGTAACGTATTCTTAAGCCTAATGGTGTAGATAATGTTGTTAGCTATAATTTGTTTATTGTTTCATCTGAAAAATGACACTAAGATGGCCAAAAATGCTCTAAAAAGTAAAAAAAAGGCCAAAATATGTTACAAAATGCAAAATAAAAATTAGTTAATTAAATTCGTATATTATTGAATCACATTTCTAGCTAGGAACACATCACCTAAGACGTTCAGAAAAAAAAAGTCATGAACATCCGGTCCCTAATTATAATGTTGATGATAAAAATAAAAAAGGTAACAAAGTGGATTAAATGTATAGTACGAAAATCAGAATATTTTAGGGGCTGAGCTAAGTTATGGAATAAATAGAAAATAAAAAAATTGTACTTTAAATTATATATTTTTATAAATGTAGGTAAGAACTTATTATTAACGATCATTACATTATGTTATTATGAGTTCAACTTGGTTCATATATAAAGAATAAGCTAAGTTTTCATTTAATTAGTAGGTAATGGAAATTATGCCACTCTATTATTGGTATAAATAGTTACAAAACTAAAAAATATAAAAACAATGAAGGTTTGATGAAGTATTGATAATTAGATTAATCTACGTCTAATTTTACTAATGTTATATGCAAAAAAAAGAAGGAATTTTCATTCTTTAAATTTGGTCTAAACTATGTAAAAATTCGACTACTTACTAGAGAATAAAGCCGTAAACAACATAATTAAAGAGTTCAATGCTGTGTCTAAAATATACATTTCATAAAAAAGTTATTGATTTTTATACTACAGCCAAGGCATTGTAGATAGATACTCATCTTAAAAGTCTTTTTAACGTGAGTTATAATATAACGTTGGAGGAAAATAGTAGTGTCTTCTATAGGTATCTTATTAACTATTTATATAAAAATAAAACTTTATTTTTGAACTCCTAGGGCATCTTTTCCTAATAGTCCAACTACAGAACATACTCGAAATATTTTAGTTACTTTGAAAAAAAAATACCAAAAAAGTCGCAAAAAATTTCATTTTTGCAGTTAGGGTTTGCTTTTATCACTATAGCAGCACATACATTATACTTTATTCATACGGTTATGAGATCCTCTATGTTTTTATATGAGTTAAACCAGAAATTCAACGGCGGTAGAATAAAATAAAAGTCATAATTGAATCTATACGAAGAGTGAATTTAACATTTTTCTCCCGACCTTTTAAAAACCAAAACCTATATAAATTATATTTAAATCTATTTTCCCCATCTGTTTGATGGTGGGTGAAGAGTAGTGTATTTCCAATGTTTAATGGCTTTATTTTATATATGTATATAAAATGTATATCAGATACTTACCCGTAAATTTATGTGTACGCTTATTACAACGAACAGGGCAAGAGCAATCGTTTAAGAGAGAAAAAAAACCAGATATTTTCGGGTGTTTGGTACATTATAATTGACTGTGCAACCAGCGAAAGTATAGTAGAAACGCTGCAGGTTTGGATTTGTGGCTTCGATGTTGAAAATACAGTTTGAGAATATATATTTTATTTTTACGGTTCGTTGAAGAAAACGAGCATTTATAACATCGTCCCTGAGGCTCTGGTGTATAATACAAAACGAGATATGAAAATTAAATTGAAAACAAAAGAATCGTTGTAACATGAATATAGTTAGTTTTTTTTTGCAGTACGTAGTTCATGATAAATACTTATTATAATGTATCTAATATTAATCATAAAAAAGTGATATATTCAATGCAGGAACTGAAACATTTTGATTTTATCGATATTGGTTCCGGTTCCGGTTTTTAGTGAACAAATTTAACGGTTGTGATTCGGTACCGGTTATTTTTTAAAAAAAAATATGTGGTTTCGGTTTCCTATAAATTACGGTTCCGGTTCCGGTTCTCATCAGTTTCAAATAAAATATTAAATATCATATTTTGGTTGACCTAAAATATTTGGATGTTTATAATACACATAAATATAATATAATACTAATACTAATAATACAATATTGATCGATGAGCTTATTTGCGTTTTTGGGAAGTATTTTAACGAAAAAAGTTAATGACCTTTTTTTGTATTTTATTTAAGGAAGTATTTCAACTTTTTAAAATTTTATTTCATGAAGTTTTAAATTTTTCCCCGAGTGTTAAAATTCCTAGTTCTACCTCTGGTTCTGTTAGTGCTTACCAATAATTAGGTACGGGTTGAAAATATTAGCCGCTGTCAAACGGTAGGTAGGTATGCGTTTGTCTTGAAATTATATGATAAATAAATGAAATGTAAATTTAGGGTAAAATACAGATAGTTGAATCGATGACCATGAACCAGAAAAGATAAAAAAAAAAAACGGAGTTACCACACGCAATATTTTAATAAAAATCAAAATACATGCATGCTATGATATGCTCAAAAGGTATATATGAGTCTAGGTCCCGGTACATAAAACAATACGATGCTCTTATACTCACGCTATGACAGCGTAGGACAGAGTGTGTGTACATAATTTTTTAAATAATGAGAAAAACTGCTAAACTCTAAAAAGTGTCTGCATCGCCTTGCACTGTATGCTTCCTCTGTCCCAAGTTAATGCTTTTATCAGACAGATGGAAATGAGAGAGGGATCTTGCTCAGTGTTTGTGGTTATAAAATCTGGTTAGAATAGTAATGGGCGCTTTAAGGTACGGTTTCCAAGGCGCGACCGGTCTCCGCGACCGTCGCCATCCCACTACTTACATGTAATTCCTATAGACCGCAGCGAAGCGACCGAAATTCGACGTTGCGACCGGCGACCGAATCGGTCCGAGAGCAGTGTAGCGCGACCGGTCGCCGAGACCAACGTGGCGAAATTAGATTTTGAAGAGGAAAAACTTATAGAAATAGTTAAAAAGAATACAGAACTATTATTAGATCTTTCTCATGAAAAATATAAAGATATTGTTCATAAAGACAATTTTTGGGTGGATATCGCAAACACCATTGGAAAATCTGGTAGGTATATATTTTCTATGTATAATCTAGTAGATATGCCTATTATAAATTATTATTATTATTAATTGATTATTCAACTATACATATTTGTAATTATAAACTTCTATAGAATAGATAAAAATGAAAAAAGTGGATATGTATAATTACATATTAATTTTTTTTAAAATTAATTTCACATAGTTTATTTCACATATTTAGGTGGATATATGTATATTTTTATTTTTTCCACAATTCATATACCTATCTATATTAATAATAAATATGCATCTATATTATGCTCATGTATATATGGACATGAGCATGGAGATAACGAATGTTTATTATTATTATTTATTTATATTTATTATTTTTATTTTCGGCATCCAGACGAAATCGCAATAACTTTTATTATCATTATTTATTTATTTATTTTTGTCTATTTAAATTATGTTATACATATAATATTATATTGTTTGCAAACATACGTCTGCAATGCATAATATATAATATTAGACTGATGTTTTTGCCTTTTGGAATCATCAATACGGTCGGTATTGGTGACCGGTCTCGGCGACCGGTCACGCCTAGGAAACCAGGGAGCCTTCAACGACCGGTCTCGGCGACTGGTCGCGCCTTGGAAACCGTACCTTTGCGAAGCGTTCACGGGTTGATGGTCTTGTGGAAATCTCTTTAATGTGGGGGTATGAGGAATTAGTGATACTGGTTTTAAATTTCGTGGATGATTTATCGATTTTTTCGCGTATTGTGATGGATTTGGTGGAGTTTCGTATGGTGATGTTTGAAACGAATCTGCCTTGACCTGTAATTGTTTTGAGGATTTTAGACTTGAACCGATCGAGATTTTGTCAATTGTTCGTTTGGAAATTTGTTGCCCAGATGGGTTCTGCGTATGTGAGAATAGGCCGTTTGTAATAAGTTCTGTATATGTAAAATTTTGTGCTGAGTAATAGGCAACTGGAGTAATTTATCATATTGGATATGAGGTATGTATAATCAGTGGCGTCATTTTTTTTTTTTGGGGGGGGGGGAGGTGCAGGATGGGAAAAAATGAATTTTCCTCCTCCTTGTTGGCAACGTGTCACTTTCGGGTTATTTATGAACCGCCGACATGATTCGTGCTAATAAGTTATTTGATTATTATAGGAAATCCCGTATAGTAATTACATCGGACTCGGACAACTCGCTGCCACCGTTTCACCACCACAACTAATCAATTTTGTATTTTAGAAAATTAATACCTATTTAAATTTTTCATTCTTATGATATGTAGGTAATATAACAGGGAAAAATATTTTCAGTGACCTTAATGGAACGCAGGCGTGGATGGGAGTGTGCAAGAGTATATTCCCCCGCCCTCCCGGAAAATATTTCTGGATTCTCTCCCGGTGTAACTATTATATACATCAATATAAAAATATATGACTTTAGTTATTTTAGGTAGATAACCTGATAAATTACGTAATTTATTATTTAATTCTGATAGATAAATCTGTTATTTTACCTTGACATTATAATGCTACGGAACAATTTGAAATAAAAACTATTCCTTTTATTCTTTTATATGTTTTTTTTTTTTTAAATACTTATCTTTATTTTAGTACTATACTATTATTAATATTTTTACTTTTTCCTGATACTTACTTGACGAGGTGTAGCATGGAAAATGTTAAATCAAAATACTCGAATGAGCGTATAACGAGTGAGTGATCCTACCCGGCTTATATATATAGCTTACCTATAGGTACCTACACCTAAAACTATATTAATGTAAATAATACTAGATACCTAAAATTTATTAATACTATATTTAATAGGACGTTAATAATCGATTCTTAAGGAGTTCTGTTTAGACAATTTTAAGGTACTTTAAAAAAAAAAAAATGGAAATTTAATTATTTAAAAATAGTTTGAATACGTTTTAAATATGGTCTTATAAATCAAATCCATTTTTGTTGACCCTAGTGACGAGCGTATAAATATAATAATGTCTGGTATTCTATATGATTTATATTTTATACAAGTGCTACTCGTATATTAGTATAACCACGTATAAACTACGACGTGTTACATTTTTTTTTGGTAAAATCCATTTTATATAATTATACCACCCACAAGCTCTTTCAACCTTTGGACAATAATAGGTAGGTATGATACCAGCTAAGGTACCTTACAAAATAAATTATAATACGGAGGGGTAAATGAGTTAAAATTATATATTCGTCTTTTATATTGATGCTGTACCACTGTTTTCAATAATTTTTATTTAATTTGAAAATTTCTATGCTACGCCTCGTCGAGTAAGTAACAGCAGAAAGTATAAATATTAATAATAGTATAGTATTAAAATAAAGATTTATTTTTCAGTGATTTGGGCTGGTCAAAACTTTTGCTTCTCCTTTTAAAAACTGAAATGACGCCACTATGTTTAATAAGGCTACTGGTGTGGAATAGGGTATCGTATGCAAATAGCGCAGTTTTATTTGAGTTATGTTGAAGTATGTCGTTGATGAATACTGAGACTAAGTTCTCGAGACACGTAGGATCCCTGGGGAATGCTAGCTGAGATAGGTTTAGTTGAAGATAAGTTGCCGTAAATTTTAACGCATAACGTTCTGTTGGATAGGAAGGACTTGAGTAAGTTAACGATATGGTTGGGTGCTCCTGGTTTTGGGTTGTTGGGGTAGTGTGTAGGAGTATTAGGGATGGAGATAGAGATGTCATGTCTTGTGTTTGCGTAGTTCGATAAGATGAGTCCTGCAGCATTTTTGAGTTGATGGTGAATCTTGAGTGGTGCTTAGAGTTGAGGCCACCTGCTATTATAATGTGGGGAGAAGAGTCGATAAGGAAGTCAAGGTCCATCATTAGTAAGAGGAAAGATGGTCTCTTGTATAGATAATATAATAATAAATAATAGACACCAACTATTCATTTTTTGATATTGTCGATTTTGATGTCGATTGCGGTATTTTTAATGTTAGTAGTTTATATATGGACAGGGAGGTGTGAAAATCTTCTATTTACCAATATAGCCGTTCCTCCAGCGGCGGAGTACCTTGGACTCAGTGACCTATTAGTGTAATGGGAGAGAATGTTTGGCAGTTTAAGGAGTTGGTTATTTTTGAGATATGTTTAGTTTAATATCAATATGTCTATGTTATTTTCTTGAACAAGTTTTGAAGCTTAAGGTACCTTCGAGCAATGCCTCGGTAGTTCCAAAAGAGAATGGGTATGATGCGATGCCTTATATAACCTAGATGGGAGCGGTCATCTGTCCCCACTAATTCGTATACCGGAAAGGGATTGTTTTAATTGTTTATTTCATATTGAAACATAATATTGTACATGTGGCATATTAAAATTGAATATTATAGTTATAATATAATCGGCTGAAAACGTGCGTTTTATACGCAGGATTTTTGAATAAAATATGGGCGGTTTATTTGAATTTATGTTGGCTATTTTATTTGAATATTGTGCATTGTGTTCAATTATACCGTATCTGTTATGTTTATTTTATAAATACGAAAATTTATTATATTACAAAATATATTTAAGGATTACATGTAAAAAAATAAATAAAAAAAATGGTGCTTAATAGCAATTACTTTGTTGTTATTTTAGAAAAAAACAAATTAACTTATTAGATATGTTAAAAGTTTATGAAAAAAATACGGCAATAAATATTAATTATATCGAATAATATTCTGAACCTGTGTTACTTTTTGAAAAATTAATTAATTCTGTTTTATTATTGATATACATTTTATTATAATATTTAAATACTTACATAATTTAATAATATTTATTGATTAATTAAGAAGACACTACACCTGTATTTGTTGTCTTTTCTGTATAATCTCAAGTTTTATAATTTTAGATTCTGAGTGTAGTGAATATATTGGTTTTACAATAATAATTTTTATTTTTATTTTTGTGTATCTATGTATACACTTTTTTGAGTAGAAGAAATAAACTAATTTTCTAGTAAAGAGCTTTCTTTTTATTTATTATAGTTGGTACTTTAAACAGGTTAATTTTCGATTTTCTTAGTGGTTTTCTTAAGCGTAAAGGAAAACAACAAAACATTATTATTAATTGAAAAATTATAATGCTAGAAATATGAAATTTACACCAATTATTTATTATAACACTATATTGACGTGGACGAATATGTAGTTATTCTTTTTAAAAAGGTACATTTTTGATTTTAAAATTTAATACATCCATCAACGACCATTTATTGGTGCATACTATTTGTGTTCCAACTTCCAGATTTTATTTAATAGCTAAGTTGCGTCCGACCAAAAGGGTCAAGAACAGGTCACAACCTAGTTTGCGTTTCGGTATAGGTACCTTTTTTTATAGCTTAGTGGCATTCTTAATCTATAACTATATAATCGATGATTTTGAATACTAAAGGTTAGGTTACTTATCGTTTATAGTTAGTCGCTATCTTCATTGAATCATGAGTTATCATTTTATCAGTTATTAGTTTAATAAAAATGATTAATTATGCGTTTCATATTGTTGCTTTTAATTGTTTTATTTGTAATAACGTATTGTATAATTATCCAATTGTTGTATTTATATTCATAGGTATAATAATGTAAAATATGACAAATTATTATAGGGAATATACGTCACCCATTAAATCGTTTTGTACGACAAAGGGGGTTTGCTCGGGTAGTTAACCCCAATCGCACTGATGGATTCAGGGTGACTAAATTAAAATAAGTTAATTAAACACGTGTATATTAATAACTCTTAATATAATACATAGCATTGTTTGTCGACCGTACTGCCTTCAGATATCGAATATCGATTTTAGTTGGGTACATGCAATAACATTGATTATAATGTTATAGCCGACTTGCGTCCCACTATCGGCTAATTCGGCTATCGAATTTACTACCTGTTTAGTCTACCTTTTTGTGGAATGCAAGTAGTATGTAGCCCCATTTTATACGATGATTAAGAGGGTGTAGAGAGCCCCATTAATTAATTTATTGTATAATAAAAGTAAAGAGGTACATGTGTTCATCTACATATTTTAGATTCAGTGAAATGAAATAATATTATATTTTAATTTTTGTATTCTACTTCTGAAAGCTAATTATCAATGTATTTGATTTGTAGAGTATTAAAATATACTGAAATATTCTAATTGTGTAATTTATTATATTTATTTCTATAAATTATGATCTTCAACTTTTATTTAATATTTATTTCACACGTAGTTTTACGTATTTTAAATTTGCGCCTTTGTGAATAATGATATTTTCGGTATTATTAGTGCTTTAGTTCGCAAATCCTCCGTTTGTGACCAAAAATTATATTCTTATTTCCTAACTTGAGTAGATAAATATCATTAATTCATATTGTAATATATACCTACACCTATAATTTTATAATAGGTATCTATTATGAGGCTATTACAATAGATTCGTTTGTACAATTATTTAAAATGTATATAAAACAGTTTTACATGGAATAAACGATTATTTGGTGGTTTAATGACAACACATCGCTCATCATATGTTTTATTAATTCAATTATTTATGATAGAGGGCGCAATTTATAGTGGGGATACCTATTAATATCGTATAATATCATATATACATGTGTATGCAGTAGTGACAATTTACTAACTTCACGACCCTCCAAAGTCCAAATTAAATTAAATTGAACGTGCTCTTAACTTACGAACGTCGAGCGATCTTCTACTACAAAAGGTAAGTAATAACTTTTCTACTACTAAAACTGTCGTAGGGCGAAAATATACGTAAATAAAATAACTCATTATTGTATAATTCACCACATTTCAATAATAAATACGCCACTATCTTTCTCCATTTTTATATCCTTTTTTTCATTCAATTATAGGATAGTTTTATAAGATAAGTATCTGAGATAGGCATCTAAAAAAAGGTGTCTAACGTGATAGGTACGCATTTCCCTCTTAATTTGCATACATACTACAAGATGGGTACTTTATAAAATATACCTACCTATCAGTATTTTATGCTATTCTATTTTCGTTTTACTACAAATTGGCGCCCAACGTAGGGCTCGAACCCACGACCCTGAGATTAAGAGTCTTGTGCTCTTAAATCACGTTCAATTCGGTGTATATTCATAGTATAGAACACGCCTAATAATTACCTATAATTATTTAATTATTTTTGTATAGTAGAATAGATGTGGAAAAGATAGAGATAATAAACTTAAGGTAAATATATAAATCTAAGTACTTTTGATTGATTAAAGTTCTGGAAGGTCTACAGTGAGAAACGAGTAGAAGAAAAAGAAAAGGATTTTAAGTCAAATTAATGTTACCACATAACCATCTCCGATACCTCAAGAAAATATTATAGCCGGACTTAGTAAGCAAATATATAAGGAGATATTCTGTTTGCCTAGTTTAACTATAGGATATGAAAATAATGAAATTATAAAGTAAAAAAAGTAAAACAAGCGTAATTAAGCCGAAGATATGCCGAGAGTTTTAATCTGATATGTGAAAACGCTTCATGTGAGACAACGGAATGAAAAATAAAAATGGCTTTTATACATAATTTTATTAAAATAAAAAATAAAAATCAATGTTTTTTTCATAATAACATAGTCGTTTAAATTTACAATAATACACCAAGAAAAGGAAAGTAGTCCCAATAATGGTATATCTTGACTATGAAGTCTTGCAAATACGTATACGAAAATGACAAAAAATGAACCACGTACTTTTGCTACATGATACCATGCAGCAAGAGTGTCGATAGGCTCGGACAAGCGCCTGGGAACCAAGATACACACATCTTTTATCTACATCGTATTGCTGGCCTATGTTGTCCTCAATATTCGAAGTACTAGAAAAGGATTGATTATTTGTTTATTAAACAGCTGATAATTAATGCATCGTATTATATTCGTGGCATATTAGAATCGAATATTATTGGCCGATACATGAAACGTCATGTTGAAGTGTCATATTGTATGCGTGGTATATAAGAATCGAATATTATAGTTATAATATAATCAGCTGAAATCGTCGAGATGAATGTCCGACATATTTAAATTAGATATGGGTGGCTTATTTGAATTTAATATTGCCGTTTTATTTGAATTTGGCGCACTGCGTTCAAATATATTATTATTGTTATATTTATATTTATGTTATATTTACTTCACAAATTCGAAATTAATATATTCCAGTTTTTTATGCATTACAATACAGTAGTGTAGGGCAAATTCAGTCTTTATCTTACCGTCTTGGTATTGACTTTTTGCAAGACCAAGACTGTACTAGAGCTAGAAAGACCAATACCAAGACCAAGATTTGACTGCAAGACTCTTGCAAGTCTTGCTTTTAAATAAAATGAAAATTAATGAATTAAAAATATTATCTATTATATTTTTTCATGTAAATACACTATTTACAATTTTACACAGAATCTACAGATTTCTCGTAATGCAATCATCAATATTCTATTTTAATATTTTCTGAAAATATTATTGTCCATATGGAACATTGGCCAATAGATTTTCTACTATTTCTCGAAAGTTTGGTGTTATCGAAAACAGTCAACTACATAGGTAAATAGGTATTTTTTTCTGATCAATATCGCTGACTGTCACCATTGTATATAGTGATTATTTTGTAGTGATTTAATAATAATTTAATAAGTGAATTTTTTTTTGATGATGGAAACTGATTAAAATGAGAGTAAGAACATATTTCTTATTTTATTATGGCTATTTTTAAATACAATACAATAATAATATATATGTAGCTAAAATAAATTCGTTTTTATTGTCTGCAAAAGCAGATATATTATATACGTACAATGGTGAATACAGAGATCCTGAATGGGAGAAGCAATTTATTAGTAATAAGCAAAAAAAAAGGTCATCAATCTATTTTTTTTATGCTATTTTACTTAATTTTGTTGTGAACAGGGGGAGAGTAGGAAATTATCCACATTGTGTTTCTATATCCACCCTTGTGTACGTATAACTAAATTATTTACTTATTTATAAATTTGATAAAAGAAAAAAATGCAAGATTGCAAGAATGTTGCAAGACCAAGACCAAAACTGAGTTAACAAGATCAAGACCAAGACCAATACTGTCATGGACTTGGTCTTGCTTTGTGCATCAATACAACATAATTTTTATTATGGTCTATAAAATACCATTTAAATTGATAAAAATACCGTTAACTACAGTAGTTTTCAATTTTTTAATTAATGATAATATTAATATTAAATGTACATAAATATTCACGAAATACTGAATAGCTATACATATTTTTAATAGTTATTATACCTAATTAATATGAAATATTTAAAATAGCCTTCCGGATACAGTTGGTGGAATTCTATAACATTACATCATTTGAATAATTTTAAAAACTGGGTAATGCGTTTTATTTTATAAATATAAATACGTACACCGAAAGTCTAAATTATACGAAAAGGCAGTGAAATATGTAATCTATGTTGTACAATATTTATTTAAACATCATTGTTGAACTAGTCAATGCTGCAGTTTCTTAACTAAATACATAATATAGGTACATGCATTTAATAATAAATAAATATTAAGTATAAGAAATAAGATCAACTATTAGTATGAATAGGTTTATTCTACTTTATAATTATCTATAGTTAAATACTACAAGAATTTCTCCATCGGTTTTTAGCATTATATCTATATAATAAATAGGGTGTATCTAACATAATTGTACGTGGTGTTTTTTAAAATTATTATGGAACGATAACGACAATGATATTTTAATAAAATTAACTATGTTACTTATACTTATATCATGCTTATATATTTTATATAATATTGTATAATTAATTATGTACTATACTTGGATCATACAGGCATTTATTTAAATAAAAAAAATTAAAACACGTGTTTCTTTATTTTTGAAAAGTAAATAACAAATTGTTAATATAAACAATTAATAGTTTATGTACATTTCAAATTTTCAAGTATTCCAATCTTTTCATTACAGAATTTACTTAAACAAAAAATGTAAACCCTTTTTTTTCTATGGGATTTGATAGTTTTAAACAATTTTTGGTAGTTAATTATTTTATTATCTACAACCTTTCAGAGTTGTGAATCAACGGCGGGTATATGAAATACGCAGTGGGTTTCCAGTCAAAGCGTCATCTACGATTATCTCAATTCACTGTACTACGTATATTTATCGTTTTAATCTACAACATTTTGGGAGGTCATAGTTAATTAAAGTTGATTATTTAAATTTTAAACACCAATTTTTTTCAACAAATTGACTAACAAGCTAATTTTTAATAGTTGCTATCTGACGCTTTGAGTACAAAAATGGATATTTAGTGGATTTACCTCCCACGGCATGGTAATTTTTTTAAACTTACCAAATTGAATACCAAACATGGTCTTTAGTCATTAAATTGATCGGAAACATGAGTACCACTATCGATACTAAGATCATACAGGTCAAAAAATATAAATGCCAACATTGGTATTTAAAATTAATTAATATTTGAATGGTCTGAGAGGTAAAACTAGTAAATGCCAATAATGGTGTTTATAGCAGTTAACTTTTAAAATGTGATTATCAGGTTCGATTGAAAAAATAATGGTTTACATAAAAAAAGTAATTTTTTTGTAGTGGCAGGACTGGAATATTTAAAAAAACTAAAAATGTATATAAATTAATGTTGTTAAAGAATAAATAAACATGTGGTGTTTTATTTTTTCAAAATACTAATTTATCGAAAAAAAAAAGTAAAACACTCCCGATAAAATAAGATTTACTGTGTATATATACATAGATACCCCGATAGATACTTACAAGAAACGTTTTCATTGTTTTATATTTTGTAATTAATCAATAATCTTTATTGACTATTGTTATATAGTATATTGTATTTATGTGGTACACATGCACATATTATCAGATTTGATAAGGAACTAGTTCAAATGAACTAATTCAAATGGACTAAGTTCAAAATACGTGAACGAAACAAAAAAAGATTGATTTTTGTTTGAATAAATTTTTTTTTAATTGAGTTCATATTTTCAATGAATTTGAAATTAATCTTAGTACTTAGTTAATTTTTTTTTTTAATTTTAATAATATATAATAGGTATTATAAAAATAATATTTTTTCTACAGAATTTCTACAAACTTTTAAACTTTATTTGGTAAAAATATATAATTATTAAAATTAAGTGAAATCAATGATAATAATTAATTTTTTTAGTTCAAATTGATAAAAAAAATTATTGAATTAATTAAAATATTTTTGGTTAATTAAACCATTTACTAACAAACTTGAATGAAATAAGTTTATTAAAAAAAAACTAACTAGTTTGTGAACTTAGTTCAATTAAATTATTTGGAGCTAGTTCATATTTTAAATGAACTTTTCAAGGTCTGCATATTATACACGAGACAAAGTTTAAATATACATTTACAAAAATAATAATCTACTTTACACCTATATGTCCAATCGGACAAACTTTTACCTCCATTGTTTGGCGATTTATTAAGTAAAGTCTCAACTATTTCTGTTTCTACCGATACACTATCTTTCTTAGGATATTTGTTCAAAATGTATCCATAAGTTACTATTTTTCCGATTATTTATTTTATATTTTAATGGTCGACTTGAACGTGATTTAATTCATAATTGATTATAAAAATTTGTATATCATGTCGGAGTTTTTTTAGTATTTTGTAATTTGATAGTATTATTTTTAGTGTCAAGTAATTATAATTTATACATTTTTAAGTAAAATCTATTCATTTACAGTTTTTACAGAATTTTCATGTTCAGGGTTATGTATCACTCAATTAGTATTATTAGGCATTACTATTTGTTCTTGACGACAACGGCTTGTGAAACGCAATTTTATATTATTTTCAATAATTTTATGTTCAGTGATTTAATGTCTCAGAACAGTTATGACTGGTAAAATTCGAAATTTCGATTTTAGATAATATAATCACTTTGCAAAGGCTGGTCGGACAACGGGTATTGTTAATAATTATGATAATATAATATTATTTACGGATTCAAAAGATTCTTATGAAATAAACAGTATTTAAATTAAAACATAATTAAACAAAAACATAAAATAACATAAAACATCTAGTATGAATCCCATACCGCCCAACAGTGTCGTTTATTCTGTTATTTTCTGTGGTATTATATAGAAATTCAAAAATTTGTATAATTTTCATAATTTTCGATACTCGAGGCAATCGTAATCAAAATTTAACGTGTGTTAAAATACCATTATTTATGTTTTGGATGTAAATGAGTTATGTTTTGGGTATGAATGAGTATAAGTCGATGATGATTTATATTATAGTTATGGTTTTAAGTTTAGGTACAATAAATTTTCTTTGTGACTCATAAGTCTCTTGTTTGTTAAACAAAAATGTAACAATAAGTTTTGATATACGATCAATATATTGTTAAATAATATATAACTATATTTGTATGTATTGTTACAGACATTATAATCAACTTTTGAATGAGAAATTTATAAGCTGTAGCCATTTAAAACTTGAAAAAAGGGTAGATGGTTAAAATATTATTTTATTTTTACATTTTTATTATATCACTTTCGGCACCTTTATCGATGGAATATTATAGGATTAAAAATAGTATTATACGGTACCTTAAAATACATCTAAAATTCAAGAGAAGTAATACTACACTTTATATTTTAAGACTATACATACTGTTTTACACTGCCATAACAGTTATTGGTTTTAACAACGTTTAGCAAAATAAATAAATTATGAAACACATTTTCATTATTTTCTTATATTTCCAATTGAAATATGGAAATGTTATTCTTATTACATTTGAAGTTTGTATACTATCATTGATTGTATATAATATATAATCAATGATTACTATATATATATATATATAGTTTATATCACTAATACAATATTATAAAAATAAAATAAAATATTATAAAATATCATTATCAATTATTATAATTTATACATGTTTATTTTGTGTGAATATAATGATTATCATCTATAGTATCAAGTCTTTAATACATATTTAATATACATTACTTTTAAATAATCTATTAATTATTATTAAAAATTCAATTTTCAGGTGACTGAAAGCTCTATACATTAAGCTCTAATATACACTACAAGATAACTAATTTAATTATAATTTTAAACCTCTAAATTATTGGTCTCTGTTTACATTTTAAACGTGGATATTTGTACAATATAGTATATACGTAGGTAGTACATGAATGTGTTTTTAAAGGTATATTAATTTATTAAAATATTAAATATTAATTCATAATGGCCAATGATAATGTTTATACCTATGTGTCATCCAGTGTGATTAGACTACCAATTTTAATTTTTGTTTTAAATCGATGTTACATTTTTTTTCTCGATTACCATAAACATACTAACTGAAAAAGATTTTTTATTCTTGTTTATATTACACTTTGTTAAAATGTATATTTATGTAAAATCATGTATAAAATGTTTATTAATTATTTATCTACATTAAAAACTTAAAATATCCACTTTATTAATCAATTTATGAATATACCCAACAAACAAAAATATTTGAAATTTTGTCAATAATGAAAATGTAAATAATGAATATATTAGGTTAATTTTAAGGTATTTGTTAGTGGCTTTACTAGCAAATTGTAATCATTGATTTTAAAATTAATTTGATGCTTGTATACAATATATTATATTATGTATAATATACGGTTTACGTAATTTCTAAAAACGGATACCTAATACAATAACAATGCCATTATTTATTCTTGCTATCAGTATTGTTAGATTTGAGGCATTTATATTTACCATATGTGGTTTGTAAAGGTGCGACACAAATTGGTCGATTTGCATGTATATTGGTAGTTTTAGAGTTAAAGGGCTGAACTAATCCAATATCGTTGTCTTCGCAAGAACGCTCCATCGGTTATAATTAAATCCTAATAGTGTCGGACCTTTGAAATGAGGACGGGTGATAGAATATAATGGACATATACTACTAAGTATTCTATATATATATCTAGTGACGGAGTTTTCAGTGTAGATAATCATAATTACCGCTGATAATAGGTATACAAATAATTTAGTGTATATTATATGTATGCAAATAAAAATTGTATACAGTTTAATTTTAATCTTTCGAAGTAAAACATAGATAATAATTTTTTTATAAAGGAAATTAAAATTTCAAAAGAAAAATCATGTTTTAACTTTTACGTAGGTATATTAAAAAAAAAAGTTACAAAAAACAATGTAGAAATGTTGAAATTAACCAACATTAGCAAGTGTTTTGAAAGTCATGAAGCTATTGCTTTAAACCGTTACTTATTAAATAAGTAAAAATATAAATGATTAAATTCATATAACACTAATCTGAAATAGTATATAAACTTTTAAATGGGGTTTTTAGTAATTCACTTATAAATAAAAGCTAAAATATCCAGCAATATTGAGGAAAATTGTAAGAATATTCTGCATAAATATTTAAAATTGTTGAGAGTTCAAATAAACTTGTTTTTAGTCTGGGTTTTTGAATTTTAGATATAATATAGTTTTAATATTGCTTGATTAGCTTTATATTAATATATCAAGAATTTATAACCAAAATGACAAATTCAAGGTATCTAATAAAAAAATTGTAAATAATAAAATAATTTCATTATTTGTGGAAACAAAGCATTCATTTTTTCAAGAATTTTGCCAATATTCTAACTTTTAAATAGTAGATTTTATAAAAAAAGATTTTTAAAAGCCATCTAAATATAGATTATAAAATTTGGTCTATCGTCTCTTCAGTACTCGGACTGGATAGTCTATAATTATATCATTATATATTATATTATAATATTATATTTATTCGAAATACGATACTGACCAATGTTTTGGTAAACAATTGTTTTTTGATAACAATTTAATTTTTAAATATATTGTTATAAATGGAAAAATAATAAATAAACTTGTCATAGTTAACAAAATATATTAAATAATATATTTTTATGTATCCATACATGTTTTTGTGTAGAAATAGTATAGTAGAAAGTTTTAAAGAGTTAAGAGTTTCAAATATATTCTAGTTGATACTTTAAAGAGGTCATTTTCGATTTTCCAAGTAGTTTTCCTAAGCGTAAATATTAAATATTTTAATTTACTAAGTAGTTAATATTATATGTATTATTTTTAGTTATGTGCATCGTGCATGATGATTTGCTTCATGTTAGAATTAGAAGGAGTTATATATATAGTAAGTACATCATTTTTTGATAACAAATTTGTTCTTGTTGGTACTTTATATTATTATTTATTTTATTTCAATTTTCCCAAGCAGAACATTTATGGTTAAGTTTTCTTAAGAACAAAAGAAAACTATTAAAAATGACTAAAATTGGTATAGATTAGAAAATTATGATGCCAGAAATATATAATTTACACTAATTATTTACTACAGCACACTATGTAGTGTGGTTAAAAAGATTTATTTTTGATTTGTTCAGTATTTTTTTAAGTGTAAAGGAATAAGGAATTTATTGTATATTATGGTAGAGAAAAAATACCGGAATAACAGACAATTGTAATAAATCGGAAAATAATATTACACTGAGCTAAGTTCAAAATCGTTTTTCGAAATAATTTATTATTGCTTTAAATTTTTAATTTTAATTTTAATTTTTCATGTATGTATTTGTACACAGTTTTTACAATTTTTCAGGTAGAATAGATAGTACGAATAACTAATTTTTGGTTTCTTTACATATGTTTTAAGAGAACTCTATACATGCGTTTTAATGGCATAAAAATACAATTTATCTTTTAATGTACAAAATCTCTCATAATAACTATGAAAAACGTGCGATTGTCAAATAATTGATTTTTCAAGAAAGCACATTTTCGTTTTTTTTTTCATTACAAAATAAATATAAAATGTATTTTTATAATATTATATGATTTCATGATTTCATGATACGTTATATTATATTTTAAATAAAATTTAACATTTAACTTATAGTATACTATTAAAATTAAAATATACGAGTATATGTTTGATATATTTTCAGATGACATGATTAAAACATATCAAAGTGTTTATAAATATCAGGGCAGAATTTATATTTATATAGTTGAAGTATATATAATATATAGATAGTGATAGTTATAAGTTATAATGAATAAAAGTAGTTAAAATTTTTTTTAATCCTAATAAATTAACTTACTACAGTGATCACTGGTCAGTGATTTTGTAAAATCATCAATTTTTATAATAAATATCAATTGTATTTAAAAAACAAAAACAATTTCAAATAATTTTAAAACAGTAGTACTTAAAATGATATTTAAAATACTTACCTATTAAAATACTAAAAATAATAAAATATATCCATAACCAAAAATTTGTATCTACCTAATTAAATATCTACTTTATAAATTTAATGGATTTGCCTTGTAGTTGCAGCTAATTTTATGGTATTTATTGCTCTATTTGAAATAATTTTCTTAAATAAGTGAAATTGTTTTATACAATTTATTATTAAAACTTGAGGACAACAAAGCTTTTAAAGTATTTATTGAGGAAGTTTTATTCAAAACTTATTTGTTTTTGTAAATCATTTTTGAAAATATGCAACTAAAATAATATTATGTACCTAACTAAGTTTTTATTCCGAATTAAAAAATACAAGAAAGTAAAGTGCTCTATTACTGTCATATATATTAATTATTATTATGTGAATAAATTTATAGTTCATAAAATTAACTTAATAACTTAATAATTTAATACTAAATTAACATTTAAACTTAATATCAGCTTAATAACTAGTTAATGCTCATCCTTAAATATATAATATGGGTACCTACCTAACTATATATTTAAAAAATCACAAGATACCAAGCTTTAGGTATATTTAATAACTTTTTAACTACCCAGTTATGTATAATATAATGATTAGGTATAGTCTCATCTTAAAATTATACTCATGATTAATAATATTATCATCATCATTCGATTTCCACAATTTAGTGTCTGATTTGTTAACCCGAAAACATAGGTTTTCATTAAATACCAAGTTTTCATTGATATTATTTTTTTCGTTTGGTTTTTCTTTGTGCTTTAGAGATTACTGTGAAAATGTGTACGCATTATTAATATTATGTTTCACGTTTAGTGTTTAGATAAAAAAAAAAAAAAAAAAAAATAATTTTCTCTTTGATTTTTAATCGGAGATGATCAAAAACAATTAAATCGTTTTCATGAATATATATTTTATAAAAGTCGTACGTACTTCACATGAAACGTGAGAAATTACGAAAAAACGAAATTGAAAAAATGAAGACGTGTGGAGTCAATTTTATTCAACCTAATACCAATAAATAGAAAATATTTGGTCTTCGAAATTTACCCATCAAATATGTGGACCGATTCTAATCCGTAGTTATAACATATTATAATATAATTTAGTATGTTATTAACATATATAGGTACTTACGTGTTTTCTTACTGCATTGCACATTTTTAGTCTTTTAGAATTTTGAATGAATATTAGTAATTAGAATACAAACACTAAAACATACGACTAATCTGTCAAAAGTAAACAAAATAATAATCACAATTCATATGCACAACGACGGTGTTACCACAGAATAAAATATATAGGTATATTCTGGGGTTATACGTGGAACTTATCTACACCATTTGCGATAACAACACAATATCTACCATGGTTTTAGAAGCGTTAACAAATGCTTCAATAAATATTTGTAGATTGCATAACATTGTTATCACTTTAGAAAACTTGAGTACTTATCAAATAATTAAACTTCAACTTATTACGCGTAAAATTTAATGAAAAAAAAAAAAAAAAAATGATAATATAAAGTATGGTTCAAATTATTTTGAAGAAAAATGGAATTAAATAATTATTATGAAAAAAAAAATATTTGATTGAGTATCAAATTAACGCGTTATGAGAAAAAACTGGGGTTAAAACGTTTTGTAATAAAATAATGGATTTAGAATATTATGAAAAGAAAGATACAAGCTGCTATATTCATAACACGGGAAATAACATGTTTTATAACAAAATTGGAAGTAGAATTTATTAAAATAAAATTGACCTGTCATCAGTGCCGGATTGGGAAACTACCGGTCTACCGAGTTTTACAATTTCTATCTGTCCAAAAAGAGTTTTGATCCTTTAAAAAAAAATTTAATATACCTAATATAGAGTACCAGTTACTAAAAATCTTCCAAATTTTACTTTGTGCTCTTATATTTTTGGCTATACATTACTTAATCGACCCAAATATTGCGTGGCCCACTGAGTTGAACTCGATAACTCGCCCGGCCTATTCGAGCTTGCCTGTCATTAGCACGTTTTGACCAAAAACCGATATTTTAAATTGATATTTTGAAGTAAATATTTATGTTACGAATAAAATAATCTCACTATTGGATTCTTCTCAATTTTTACTACAAAAATTGATATTAATGTAGATTTTCATATAAATGGGAATTGTACGTTTTGCAGCGTTGCCCTTTAGTTATTGTATATTTAAAATTCAAACGGAATATTATGATAGATGAGCTTATCAACTATGATATGATATGATATATTTCAATTCCGACTTAAAAAATGTAATATACAATTTAAACTAAAAACTACACGAGGTGATTACTCTTCTTTTTAAGCAAAACTTTGTGGTGAGAGAGGGGTCTTCAAAATTTTAAATTTAAACTTAAAACCAATTATTGATTACACTAAATAAATAAAATTATTAATGATAAAATAATGACAATAATATTTGAATAATATTTACAATAAAACAATAACAATAGTTATATAATAACAATAAATGATAATTAAAATACGAACAATTTTACTTAATTTTTTTTCCATTTTCAATTCAGCAATTAATTAATCATTGCTAATTGTGTCTTTCTAATATATATTTTTTAATTTTAGATTTAAACACTTTCTTATTATTAATTAATTAAATTTCTAAAAGTAACCCATTAAATATTAACAAGGCTCTATACTTGTAATAATTTTTATACGCAGTAGTATTTAACCTAATACTTTAAGATAACCCTCCCTTCTTCCTTTTGAAATTATACTAAAATATTTGTTATCTTGACTAAATATATCTTAGTGTATCTGGATAACTGAAAAATAATCATAAAGTTGTTTTAAATTAAATAATTTAAGAATATCGAATAGCTGTGAAGTATTTATTTTATCTAGTATTTATTTTATGTAATTCTTATTAGTATTCTATGCGTTATATTAGTGATTCTATAGTAGATTGATACGCCTATCCCCATAAAACTATACCATAAGATTAAATAGATTAAACTAAAGCAAAATAAATATACCGTAATGTAAATAAATCTAAAATTTGATTTGATTCTTTAAATATATAATAGAGTTTTCTCAACCTATTTATAATTATTTTTATTTGTGTACTCCATTTAATATTTTGTTCATCAAAATAAATTCTAAGATATTTTACTTTACTAACACGATTTAATATAAAACAATCAAATTTGCAATTCACTTACTCTAAACAGATAGGTGAATGATTTTCTAATGTATTTATTTTAGATAAAGAGATAGTTGATAAAGCAAATGTCATAAAAACCATTTTATTTGTGTAACATGAAAGTAAATTAGCCACGAACCAATTTTTTACCGTAGTAAAATCTTTCTTTCCTGCTAATTTACAATCAATCAAAATTTTGGCTTTAAAAAATAGTGCAGTATCGTCTAAGTATGCTAATACTTTTCCTAACAAATTAAGTTCAAATATATTATTCATATAAATTGAAAATAATGTAGGACCAAAAATAGTACCTTGAGTTACTCCAAACCTAACAACTTTAACTTAACTAACTAAGTCATTAATTCGTATGATTTTAGTCCACTTAAATAAATACAACTTAAACTAGTTTAAAATTTTTTTTTCACCTATTAATTATTGGAGTGTAGATATTAATGTGTTATGAGATACAGAATTAAATGCTTTCGCAATATAAATAAATATAGCTAATCATTTATCTCCTTGATCAAGTGCTTCATAAATATAATTAGAGAGTAATATAAATGCGTCTTTAGTACCCATATTTTCTCTAAAATCAGATTAATTGCAATTAATAACATTTTTTAATTTCAGAAAATATTGAAGTTGTTTTTTCCCAAGTTTCTTAAATATTTTACTAATATTTTATATTGAAGCATTAGGGTGATAATTAGAAATGTTAGTGATATCACCATTTTTAAATACAGGAATGATAACGGATTGTTTAGATATTTTTGGGTAAATGACGGATTTAAAACTGAAGTTAATTAAATATGTAAGTGGTTTAATTATTGTAGGCCCAATTTATTTAAGCGAATCAAAAGATGTAATATCAAAACCAGAAAATTTACCATTCATTAGTTTTAAAATTGTTTCTTGCACTTCAGTCTCTATTCAATCGTTAAATAATAAAGCGTTAAATTTGGAATTATAACAGTTGCAATTACTCGTGTTATCTTTATTTAAATAGGGATACTTATTATTAATTAATAAAAGTACATTAGTACCTATATTTGAACAATATTCATTAAAAATATTTGCACACATAAATGAATTCTTAGTAATATTAATAATTTAATCTTCAAATTTAATAATATTACTCTTAACTTTATTTTTCTTATTTCTATAGAATATATCATCAATAGTTTTCCATAATTTGTTAGTATCTCTATATTGATGTTAATTAAGTTTTTATAATATGTATTCTTTAAAAGTCCTAACATAACTTATTTTTATATTTCTTGTGGTATTTAATTATTTTTGAATTAGCCGTTGCATTTTTAGCTTTTATACTTAATTTATCCCTTTTCCTAATAGAGATTAAAAGTCCAAAAGTAATCCAGAGTTTCAATCTTCATTTATTGGAACAAGAAAATAGATCTTTACTAGATAATATAGATTCTGTTATATGATTTGAGAGAATATTGTGAAAATTTTTTGCACATTTATCGAAATTTGATTAATTAAATACAATATTCCAATTAGCAAGTGACAATTTAGAAAATAACGTGTTCCAATAAATTTTTTTTAATGTTGTATAACTCTTCTTCTTTATTTATATTTAATCCAATAGTATAATAATACTATATATATAATAGTATAATTAATATAATAAATATATATAATTTATATAAAAATATAATAATAGTATATAATACTAGTAAATGTTCAACTTTACTAATGTCATTAGTCCTCATATAAATATGATTGGTATATGTAGAACTGTTTCTGTAACTCTTGTGAAATTTAAAGTACGTTGATAATAGCCTAGCTCAGCCTTGCAATTAAGATATTCTAATTTATTGTGATCATTACTATTACTGGAAATATTAATATTTATGTCACCTATCATAATTAAATTATTTGAATTGATTTTAGATATAATCTGTTTAAAATTAAGAATAAAGTAATTAAAATTAGGACTTGCTAAAGGACTGTATAAAGCAATGATTTTATATTTTATGCAATTACCAATTTTAAAATGTAAACAATTATAGTTATCAATAAATATCTCAGTGAAATCGCTAATTTGATGCTTATTATTTATAAAGACAATTATTCCTTATATTTCGATTAAATAGATTATCAGTTGTTTTAATAACAGTAAAATGATTTATATCATAATTTATTACACTAGTAGTAAGCTAAGCTTCAATTAATACTATATAATCTAAAGAGGTACTAATTGTATTTATCATTATTAAGAATTCAGAAAAATTATTTTTTATAGATCTTATATTTAAATATATTATTTGAAAGTCTAATGAATTAATAGTATTATGAAAACTAAATAAATCTTGTAATACAAATGAATAAACATTTGTAAAATTATCTAAATTATTAAACAAAACATTCTGCATATTAAAGCAGAAAAAATATTTGCATAAAAATAGTTATTGTAAGGAAATAAATTAAAAATAATAAAAGTATTACAATATCTTAGTAGCAATGTCGTCTAATTCCTGAATACAAAGTACTCTAGATTGGTCATCTTTTCGAATTAGAACATCAGCTTCGTTTGTCCAAATATATTTATACGATTTTTCTCTTGCAGCCTTTTTCGTTTTATATAATAGATGTTTTTTAGTTTTAGTAAGAAGTTTGTTGATATAAATTTGCATGGAGCTGGTCCAATCCTTATTTATTTGATTTACAAAAAAAGATCGATTTTTTTCTACAACTTGATACAAGATTTTACTTCATGTCTTTATCTTTTAAACAAACAAGTATTTTTGAAAATAGGCTATTTTTCATAGGAATTCTATATTTTTACTTAGATATTAACAGACAATTTAGTACTCAGTTCTTGAACAATCTTTTTACAGTTTTAATCTTTATAAGCTGGTATTTTAATAATCTCTACTATTTTATCTAATGACTTTTGTTCTAGATCATCAATCTTTAATTTTAACTGGTTAACTTCTTTTGATAAGCTATTATTAACATTGATTATTTTTAAATTTTCTTCTCTTAATTCCTTCATTTAATTTAGTAATTTTGTTATCACGTTGTTGAAGTCATTAAATTTATTACTCATAAAATTAATAGATTCTGCAAAGCTTTGCATCGTAATGACGTTTTTATTTGACGAAATACCCGTTTCCAAACAGATTTTACATGTTGAATAAACTAATTTGGACTTACTGTTTTTTATAATTTTATTAAATGTTGTTTCGTTGTATCTTTGACAATAATAATGGTATGATTTTTATACATTAAACAATTAAAACAGTTATCTTTTATAATGTTTTTCGAACATTTATCGCATTAAATAATGGGACACAATAAATTATCGAAAGTGATAGAAAAACAGAGAAGTTTATAAACAGATAACAGACGATGTCGATTCACAATCAACCGTACAGTATGAATGATTTTGAAAGACTGAATGTCTAAGTTATGAGCAAACATAGAGTTTTTTTTAGTTGAAATAACTTTTTTTTTTTAATTGGAAAATTTGGAAATTCAACGTTTATTAATCACAGATTATAGATGTTTAAATATAATTATCGAATCAAAACTATATGCTCGGTTTTAGTAATGTTATCATATATTTTACCTTATTTTTGTAATAATTTCTCTTTTATGATTATTTTTAATTAAATTGATATCAGAAAGCTACAAGTAGTTTTTGAAAAAATGTCGTTATTACACACCAATAAAAAGTGGAATGTGTAAGATTATTTTTAGATTACTTTTAAAATGTATTTCAATGTTGTTTAATTGTTAAATTTTCATTATCCAAACAATTTCTTAAAAATTATCTATATAGAAACCCTTACAATATTTAGTATAGCGTATTCTTAATTGCAAATAGGATAGATTAAAAAAATTTAATTCAGTAATTCAATTTTAAATTACCCCGACTTTTGTTCAAAAATTTAATTTTTCGTATAATATGTTGGTATTATATTTACCTATACAATACTAGACTATATTACTATTGACGTATATCGATAATATGTTATTGGTATATTGACTGTCGTGGCTGTAGTCATATCACCGTACTATCTATTATACTGTTAAAACGTGTAATGCGCAAACGACCGACCAATTTTTAACTTGTGTGATTTATGATGTGCAAACAAGAAAATCCGGTATTTTTAACTAAGTGTAAAGGAAATATACCGAAAATAATGGTAAATTGCTATAAGCTGAGAATAATATTACACCAAACTCGGTATAGAATCATTTTTATTAAAAATAATGATTTATAATTGGTTTCAAATTCAATGCACCCACAAAATTGAAAAATGTTTTCTTTAAAGTAACACTAGAATATATTTACTATTAGAAAACTCTATTCCCAAAATCTCTAATTTAATTATTTTTAGCTGTAAAGTATATAAAGACATAAATAAATAAAAATAAATAAACACTTCGTAAAACCAATAAATTACTCCCTTTATTTAAAATTAAATATGAGTTTTATTATTTTACAATTACTGTTAAAAAATATATTATTATTAACCTTTGAATTATTGTGGAATAATAATTAATAAACCGTAAAATAAAAAAATTATAATTATATAAATATATTAATATATTTATATGCAGGAATACATGACCTGTGTTTTTTTTTGGGGGGGGGGGGAGTTCATTTTTAAAAGTTTTACAAATATTAATATATTAAGTATTGTTTTTAATGTGAATAAAATGAAACTACAAAAAATATTTGTAGTATGGATTCCTTGGTTATGTTCCCGTGGAGAGCATTTAAAAATTAAGTCAATAATAGTGAAGTTACATAATTTTCAAAATTTTTAACCCGGTTTAACACTAGAACTGTTATAAATATATTTATTTTATACCCTTATTATCAATAAACATTATAGAAAATGTGGAAAAGGATGCACTTATCATTTTTATTCTTTGTACACCATTGATTGTGCTATTAATATTACAAATATAATATCTTGATAATATTTATAATAACAAATGATAACGAACAGGAAAACGTGTGTGGATACTGGATAAAAACACTCAAGACAGTTATGTTCCACAATTGCCTATTCACGACGCCGTCTTTGTCTAAATTGATAGAAACTTAGTAAATCACAGTAGTTTTCAATTTAAAAAATACGTTATATAATTATAAAAATTTATTGAACTAAGTCTAATATATTAAATTACAAATGACAAAAATTCTAAAAGAATTATTGGCCGGCAGTCGACAAACATATATATTTTAAAATATAATTTTTTTTAAATATTATAATTTATATGTAAAATATAATTTAATATATGTATGTTAAATACATACTTATTATTTAGATTTGATTTACATTCATTACAATAACTTTGGGACATCGATTTTATTCATTTTAATAAATTTGTTATATATCATAGAATTTTTATTTTTAAATAATTACATTTTTAATTTCTATTATATTTTAAAATTACTTTAAAATAACTATCATATTGTTTTCACCATAGTGTATTATATTATTTTACATTATTATGTACATTATTCTGTATGGGTTAGTACATAATTTGAATAAATTGTTGATGATATGTATGTTTTCCATAACATTTTACAAATAAAATATATTATTAAAATTAAAAAAATTTTAATTATTAATATAATATTTTATTTTTTAAATAATGAAAAAAAAACATTGTAAATGATTGATCATTTTAATTGATCAGATTATAATGAATATAAGAACTATTGGGTGATTCTATTGAATGTTTTATTTAATAATTTTTTTGTTAATTAATTTAAAACATAGACAAATATATATAATGCAGCATTAATAAAATTTAACATATACTTTGTAGTATTAATTGTAATTATCGATTCAACTGTATCAAAATATATATAAATAAGTATATATATATATATATATATATAAATAAATATTGACAACATAAATCTCATATTTTTTTTCAAAAATTTTCATTAGTACATTTTGTTAAATAATCGTGGTTATTGTTTTGAAAAAAATTTTTTTTGCAATTTTTCAACGAATTTCAATAATTATTATTTTTTATTTTGAAAAAAAATAAGGTAAATAATCAAATATTACAAACATTATAGAAGTTTTATTTAATAATAATTTTATTTTTTTCATTTAAAATAAGTTTTAATTTTTTTTTTTTCATCAATTTTATAATTATTTTATTGTTTTATTTTCTAGGCATATAGAATTATTTTATAAAAAAAGTGGATTAAAAGAGAGATTTTTATGTGCGTGTAGTTAAATAATTGAATTAATTTTTATAACAATATATCTTTAAAGTTAATTATTTTAATTGAAAGTAAAAATTTGACATATCCCTATGAATGATATAAATATAGTTTAATAAAATAAGATTTTAAAATTAGATACAAATTTTATATAACATTATATGTTTTTATAAAATAATATTTTAATTAATATTAATTAAATTTTTTGAACGAATAAGAATATGAAAATATTTCATATTTTCTGTTACGCTAAATTTAAATTAATTTGGATATAATATATTTGTGTAAAACTAATCAGTTACATAAAAAATCAGAATATAAATAGTGATTTTTGAAAAAACAAGTAGGACTGAACTTTTTCAATTTCATCCCGTGTTTTGGAGGTAATAAAAATTGTAAGAGAATGTTGTGTCGTACATTGATTTTTATCATTTAATATGGCATCCTAGGTACATAATAATTGTAGAAACATAATTTTGACATAAAAAGAAAAACTATAACTTTTATTATACTTCCCAAAGTAGTTTTTTTAACGATTTAAAATTATTATATTACGCACAAAGATGGACGAGTTGATGGACATGGAAACTCCTACTTGACTCCTTCTGGTTAAAAAAATGGTCACAGGAAAAAAAATATTAATAGCTTTCTCGTTCCGTCCAGGTTCTAAATGTTAATTTTATAGAAAACTTTTCATTTTCAGTATTATAAAAAAAATACCCTTACTTGTATATATACCTATGATAAGTATATAGTATATATTTATTTATTTAAAGTTTAAAATCTAAAAGATATATATTATATATATATATATATATATATATACTATAATAGGTATGTATTTAAATATATCTATAAATTATAAACTATAAGTATATATTATAATATTTAATATTATGTAATACTTGAAATTTACCACATTTTGGTTTTTATAATAGTGTTGTAAAAACGAGCAATGGTAGATATTTTTAATATTATTACAAAATAGTTAAAGCCAATACTATAATATTACGGTCAAATATATTATATTATATATAATATTATACAATGTATCTATTATGATTATGTTATGAAGGGTTTTATAATATCGTTAATATAGATATTGTATTAATGTGTTGATATATATAAAAATAATTTTTAATTATTTTACTTGGATTTCGTTTATAAATGTATTTTAAGTTACAATGTTAATTTAACATACTTGCGAGAATAATTAGTTCTAATAATTTATTCTAAAATTCAATTTAAAATTCAAGTCAAGTTATTACAATAAAAATTTAATTATTAGTCAAGTTATAAATGTTAAAAAGAGATTAATTTTGTTGATCTTTAGTAGTAGTACCCATCTTTAATTATATATATATATCTATGTCTTATAAATATTAGGGTGTCCTTTGTTTAACAAACATTTTCGGACTAACATGGTGACTACCTACAATTTTTGCTTTTAATAAAGGAAGACTTTTCCTAAAATTTCAAACGTTTATGTTTGCATTAACCCGTGCCGCTGACCCTATTAATTTTGAAAATTCGGGTTTTCTGACAGTTTCATTTATTTTCCTAACATTATACTAGTACACAACCTATAGGAAAACTTATATATGAAAATGAGAATGTCCAATACAGAATCTTCTACAAAAATAAATAATTTCCATTTTTCACACATTATCTTTTTTTAATGTACAATGACGATTACACCTATGGAAAAAAATACAAAGTAATACGTATTTTCCAAAATTATAGAGGGTAAAGTGTACTTTTAGAAATATATTATATGTACAAAAATTAAAAATAAAAAAACAAGTAAATATTGAACTACACATTATTTTGGTTGATGATGTATCTAATCAAAAAAATCTCGTCATAGAAGCACGCAGTTCAGGTTTTCTTTTTTAATATGAATCAAATACGTCTTTAGTTGTAAATTGTTGAGAGAAGTGTATATATATATATACGTACTCGAAGGGTTATTTTAAGTAAGTTTCGACACCCAATATCCCAGTTGTGCCCGTAAATAACATAGTTAAGTACGGGTTCGTTGATTTAGTTACGACGGACATTGATATTATACGTTTTATAATAATTCTATTACATAACACTGTCTATTTGGTTACTGCCGGGGAAAAAGACATTAACCTATTCGTTTTGTTTCCCACTCACGACAGTTGGTTTGGACAAATTGTTTGTGGAATTATGGTTTATTGTTTAAATTACGTTTAGAAACCGGAGATTGAGCACGCTCGCAGAGTGGGCTTTTATAATTTGTTTATGTGGGTATGAAAAGAGTAAAAAAAAAACGAAACCGAAATATTGTAACATTTAGTAATTGTGTTTTTATTAAAACGTGTTTATTTGATTTCTAAACATTTTTAAATCGTTTAAAATTTTTTCCATAGAACCGTTAAAATAAAAAAAAAACAAAAAATGGCCGCATGACTTACTATTCAAGACGGGAATCGGGTACCCTGCGCATAAAACATAAAATATATGCATATAAATTGCCGATCGTTTTTTCTGGTCCGCGAAAAGGGTTTGTACAGAAATCGCAGCCGAGTGAGTATATTAGATGTGCGTGCGTGTGTGTGTGTGTGTGTGTGTGTGTGTGTGTGTCAGGTTATTTTGGAAACGCTTGGAACATAATATTATTACCGTTCGGCGGTGCTGTAGGTCAGGGCTGGCGACGGCGTTTTAAACGGCACGGCGAGTTCGCAAGAGCGTCTGCCGTCAGTAGTTATGTGGCGGCTAGCCGAATCGCATGCCGCGCGGGTTGCGTGCTTCTTCCTCATCAGCCTTTTGCGGCCCGACGTCCGCGCCATTAACTCAACAGGTACGTGCCCCATACAATAATACCGTAATACTACGCGGGCTGTCATCAAAATCAAATAATATAATATATTAACTGGACAAAAAAAAAAAAAAAAAAACCCCATACATTAGAGATACCTATATGGAAATATAATAACATTTCAAGATCACGTTTTTCGTTAACGGGTTTTGTACGCAGAAAGTTTTTTTTTTTTTTTTACCATATTCGAATAGAAACGAAAATTTAACAATTTAAAGTGCTTGAATAATATTTTATACGTATAAAATTTGTAATAAGCATATTATGGTCTCGCATCAATATTATTTGTCGTTAATGTGCTTTTTTTTTTTTATAAATGTTTACATTTATAAATATATTCATATATTTATAAAATCTTATTGTAATTATATTAACGTCAAATTTTTCAATTTTATTTTTCTTCTTCTTGATTGTGTCTTTAGAAAGACTAGAAAAAATTATTTACTCTAAAATATAGGAAATGTACAATTTCTATATTACAAGACGAATCTCCAAAATTCTTTCCTAAATTCCACGTGTAGAATTGTATAGTAAATTTTTATTATTATCTTGCGATAAGTTATAGCTTATATGGAAAATCATATTTTTATAAATGACATATTTTGTTATTTATACCTCCATGCTTGCCAAATTTACGTTTTACATTTATTAATTATTTTTAAAACCCATTTATATAAAATTTCTTAGAAATCATTTTCAAACTACATACATTTACTATTAAAATAAGTAAGGTAGAATAGATTTCAAGATTCCTAGATGATAATTCATTAAAAAAAAAAAAGATTCGGTAAACTCATAAAAATAATAAATGCCGTAAAATAAATATTTACTAGCAAAGGTTATTTTTAAGCTGTTTTGATGGTATTGGAATATATCAAAATTAATTTTTGATGTGATGGTTTCTCTCTTCTTTTTTAGTAGGAAATCGAAAAGATTTTGAAATTTAACCAGTTAAACGAGATATTGTAAAATTCTCAACTAATTTAATGAAAAATGTTTATGGTATCTCATGTAAATGAGATATGGCAATATTTACTGATATAACTTGGTATAAAGAAAAATAATAGCTTTTAACTTTTAAGATAGTTTTTTTACGCGTTGTATTGGTAAAATTATTTTATTTAAAACACAATTATCAAATTTACTAATAGTGAAGTAATTTATTGAAGTGTAAAAGTATTTTTCTTTTATAAAAATATACGTGAATTTCGTAAGTAATAATAATATTGCACAACTCCGTGATATCAATGAAATATTGATTATTTAGTATATATGGTACAATTATGTAGAATAAACGAAAACATGTTTGATTAATATTTTGAATAGATACCTGATTATTTTATTTAAATATAGGTATAACATAGGTACTGTATTAAATAGGTGTAATCATAGATTTTATTTATAATATCAAGAAATAGATTTAAAATAAAATTAACATAAATAGTGTTTGTTGATATGCGATGTAAATATAAATATTAGTAGTAAAGTTTATTTTCAAAGTTAAAATACATTTTCAACATATTACTTAAGTTTATATTCAAGATTTCATGTTATGAGTTCTATAATTTATTTATTCACTAGTTTCATAATTTTAATTATTACTCAAATAATTTATTATACATATATTGTTTTTTGTTAAAAAGAGTTCGTTCTTTCATTCATTATTTTTAATTATCAAAGTAGGTTATTTAAATATATTATATAATTTTATAAGAACAAGATTTTTATAAATATTATTAAAAAAAAAAAACAAAGTTTAGGTTAATTACAGTTGCTAAACTTAGATTCGAGGAGAACGCCTAGAACTTTATATAATTTAAAAAATGTATTAATATTCTTTGTCTCTTAATTTGTAGTATAATTACCTAATTAATAATGCTTAAACCAATTGCAATATTATTGTGATGAAATATTTTTTTTTCGATTGAAATGTTTATTGAATAGTTCAAACACAAATTATCATTGTATTTGATTTATTGTACAAAATTTGTAGTATTTTAAAAATAAATGCATTCTCGTTAAAATTTACCAAAAAACAAGCCATTAAGTTCTTTCCGAAAATTTAATTCGTTGTAAAATTAAATTTTAAACGATATATTTAAAAAAACAGAAAAATATTATCCAGATAAATAATGAATAAATTATAGTATTACTCTTCATTATTTAAAACGATTATCGTTTAATTTTGTGAAAAAAATAAAATGTAATACTTATTATCACTAAGCACTGACATTTAGCAACAAGTACGCTAAATAATCTTCCAAGTGCCGACCACAGTATTTTTTTTTATAATCCAACGTTAAAATGTTTGAGTAAAATTGTATAAATAATAAAATGAAAATTAAATAGTGTTTTTAGTTTTTGAATTCATTGGATTCTGAGTGATTCGAGAATTGTTCTTGTTTTACAATGATGAATTTGAGGTCTTTTTATCGATTAGAAAGTCTTGGATAAGTTTTACATAAGTATTTTAATAAAGTTAAGTTTCTAGTAAGTAGTTGAACACTTGAAACTATTTCTGATAAACGAAAAAATTGTAGAATACATCAGTTTTCTGGTGAAACTAGGTTTTTATTTATTTTATCGTCATTTAGAAAACAAATATGTTTTATGTTAAAATAATTTTAATAAAATGATGTTGAACATTTTTGGATTGAATATAATATTATTATGTATGTATAATTTCAAAAAGTCAATTTTTTTTTTTGGTGTTATGAAATTATAATAGTATATACCAGCTATTACTTATAATATGTAAGTATGTATTATTATTTTAAATTATTATATCATATTCTAAAAATGTAAATACTGGATCAGAGAATTTGAAACATTTATGAGTGGTGAATGATTCAATTTTTACAATGATAATATTTTAAAATATCAATTAATACAACTGTTAGTTTTAGGTGTTAAAATTTAATATATTATTTAGTAGTTAAATTGAACCATTACTTTTATAATTATTATGTTTCGAAATTCTTAATAAACATTGATACACAATGAAAAAAATAATTAGTAATCCTTAAACATAGCTCAGAATCATTTTTAAATGATTTGAATACCCGATTTATTATTACAGCTTTCAAATTAGAAATAATTATTTAATTCTGAATAACAGATCCAGTGATTCACTAGAAATAAATACCACAATAGTTCTTTTTTCCACGATTAATACGTAGATATGTATATTTTTTTAAAACATTGACAAAATCCATGGAATGCATTAAATCCAATCACTGCACATTATTTCTAGTATTGTAATTTAACCATATCAAGTATAATAATGAACATGTGTATATATAAATGCATACTTATAGAATATTCAAGGCCAATACCTGACATACAGACTTATGAATCAAATTTGATTTAACATTTAAGCAGAAATCTGTGCACTATGGTACTCGAAAATGAATTACGTTTTTTTTAGGTATCACTTTTTAAAAAAAAATACTAGTTTGTTTATTTTGAACTAAATATATATAACCATGAGTATAGTTTTTTTATACAGTACCTATCCATGTAACGCAATTTCAGACCGTATACATTTTAGGTACATACTAAAAAAAAAAGCATTATTTAGACGTGATTGGAAGTCAAAGGGAAAGTATGCGTTCAATAGATAGATGATAAAATATATCGGTGATATAACTCAAAGAGTTTTTGAAAATATATTGATATGGTATAGAATAAAATAAAAAAAAAAAAAGTATAAACGAGAAAAATGTCGAGTAATTTAAGTTTAAAATTCAAGAAAGACCTTATACCTCTTTTTTTTTTTACTATTTAAGCGTTTAAAAATATTACAAAATGAAAGAAAAAAACATTATTATGATGTATTGAACTCTAATACCTATAAAGATCTTTATGGGTGTAATTTGAGGTTATATACAATAATAAAAAATATTAAGTTGAGTAGGTATCTGTTTTTTACCGTATATTTTGATCATTTTATATAAAAATTTAGAGATCATACACATTTTACATGAAACACATTCTAGACAAATATTATATTCGGCTAATTAATATACATTTATCAGGTATGATAAAATAATATAATATTTTATTTAAGAATAAATTTGGTTAAAAATATAATACAGATTATCGATATTACTACCAACTTAATATAACATGAGACTGACGGATATCATTAAAGCCATAATTTCAAATATATTATGCCTATGTATTGGTGTAAAAATTTGAATAGGTAAAACATGTTTGGTCAAATATATAATATTATTTATTAATCAACATTTCGGATTCGATTAAAATAAAAATAAACTAATTTAAATTACAATCCTAATTCTGAATTTATATTTCATATAAGAAAATACATTTATTTCTCATAGTATAAATAGGTAAAGGTACCTAGATTATTATTATAAAATGAATTAAATGATAATAATACCTAATATTATATACTTACCTAATAAGTAATAAATAAGTTATAATATTATTCACTGTTCATTATCTCAAACTGTTATTAATAGATTATACTCTCTATATATATACTATAGATTATATAAACTCTTATAGGTACTTATCTATTATAACTTTATTTTATAAAATATAATCCTGAGAAGCATCTATTGAACCAAATATTTTGATATTTTCAAGTGCACTTCAGATTTTTAACAGAGAAAGGAATTTATTTCTTATAATCAACATAATGTAGCAATAATATTTTTTAAACATTTTTCTGAAAATATTTTTTCGGGTAGAAAGAGTCGACATTAAAATAAATTCTTTAATTAACAAGGGAAATAGAGTAATAATTACCTAAAGAATAGAAAGATAGACGCATAGGGAGAAATATTAGTTTATCACAGTTATCACACAGGAAATTATTTTTCAAATTTATATTTTATTTTATTTGTACCATGTTCTAATAAGATATATATAAAAAAAATTTAAAAGTATAAAAAAAATTTTATATTTAATATAAATAAATGTCTACAAGATTTTTTTAAATAAAGTAAAATAGATTCACTGTGTTTATACAAGTGTTATATAAGTGTATATACTGGACGATATTTGTAAGGGCACTATATGATTCTCTATATTTACAATTTTATAACAAAAATTATACTTCATGATGTTTATAATAAATTTAAATATATTATTTATTATGCTTATTCATATGTTAATAAAAAATCAATTAACTATGGAATATTTCATATTTTATTAAGTACCTATATAGTTTTTATTACCTACCTAGTGTTAAAATTATAAAAATATCAATTAGCTACATAAAATATAAGTATTATATAAGTAGTTTTTTATTTTTATTTTAAAGTTTAATTAATATTTATTAAAAATGATTACATACATTACAGTGACAAGTATAATTTATATATTCGATTGTATATAAATACAAATTGTTCAGTGTATCCTGTACCAGTAATCCTATTCATAATTTATTTCCCTGTAAAACTAAATTTTTCTTAGTTATTAATCAAAATAAAGCAATTATACTTATAAAAAATTTTCCACTATAACATTAAAAATAATATAGAACATTTTATACAAATGTTATGATTAATTAAAATAAAAATGTTGTAAATGAAAACAAAAATTATTTTTCAACAACATAATCGAATAAACGTTTGATAAGAAATAACTTATTGATAATTATGATTAAATTATGATATAATTATTATACTCTTTAATATTGTAAATAGCTATTATTACGAATGTATACATGTGTCTTTAGCTATCACTATTATTATCAAATTTTAGATAAAAAAAACCTATGTGAATTATTTCTGATGTATCACTGTGTTCCCTTAAAATTTAATTATAATTTAATTTAAATATATTATAATTTACTATTGTAATTTTTTTTTATTGTGCCATTTTGTTTTCGGTATAGATGTTTTTTTTTACAGATAATTTGCTGTTGTTGGTACTTTCAAGAGGTTATTTTCTTATTTTCCTACTAGTAATTTTTGAGTATTAAGGTCTATTAATTATTATAATGGAAAAGTTTTATAATTGGAAAATAATAAGTGAAATTATCATGGTTACTATATTTATGAATATTATATATTACTGTTTGGTATATATCTACATAGTGATAATCTTAGTGTCCTAAAAGTTTCAAATTTATTTTTGGTTGTATTAGCTAGTTGTGTATATTATACCGAACTCCATTCAGAATCGTTTTATTGAAAGAAATAATTTATCATTGCTATAAAATTCAATATGTCCAATACTATAGTATCATATCCGATGAGAAGAGTGCTTTCATCTTATAGATTTTTTTTAGAAAATTTAATTAAAGTATTTTGCCATTTTAATTTCAAGATGAATAAATTAAAAATTTTTTTTTTGTAACTATTAATTTTTATTGAAGGCTAAATTTACTAAGGTAAATTGAATTGAATTAATTTGAGTTAATTGCACTTGCAGTTTACATGAATGAGCTACCTTTGAATAAATTATATATTATTTTATATTTATAGTTAATTTTGAAATGTTTTTACTGTACCTACCTATATTATGTTTGTTTGATTTATGTCTGATAATTAAACACACATAATTGGTATTACTAGTATTAGGTTGTTGAGATATTAAAAACTCTTTAGAAAATACTGAGACCACTAGATACTATACATAAATATTTTACAATTTATAGTTGAAAAAATTAATAATTATTATTTGTTAATAAGCTAAAAGTTTTTCATAAATTATTATAAGTAATTTAAAGAAATAGCTGTATGTTTTCGTGTCATGAATATTTTTATCTTTACTATCGGTTTCAATAGAAAGCCATCATCAGGTAATGAAAAACAGCAGAACAAAATATAACCTATAATATTACAGTTTATGTTTTTTATATTTTGTTCGACTGCTTTTCATTACCTGATGGTAGCTTTTTGCGGAAACTGGTGGTAAATATAATATCATCTATAACAAACAGTATACTCAGAATTGTTTCTTTCTTCATATAATATGTTATTAATTTAATACTCATATATATTCTGTTTTTATATTTAATACAAATGTGGTCATCTCTGCAATGTATTATAAAGATTTTGATAAAGGAGTTTATTTAATTTAACCACGATTAAGGATTTTAGCAAAAATGTTGTTTACCAAAAATAAAATAAAAAATTATCTGTATTATAATTAAATTAATTTTTAATAAAATATAAGATATTATGAAGATTAACTTAGGGTCCGGTTTTTGATGAGTTTGTTTAAAACATTTAACAAAAGTTAGATGCTAATTTTCGACATTATTCGTTCATTTTTAAACATTTATCCCTGATTATGAGAATTAACACTAATTTATTTTTGTCTTCATTTAAGATGTTTGTTGACTTTTACAGTTCGTATAAAAATCTGATGACATAAAAATAAAACAACACAGATATTGTCACCACTATCAGATGTCATAAATTACAATTTTATTATATCTAATCTTTATTGATGTTGCGGTATTGACGTCGTGATACTCAGTGCTGACTCACTTTCTAAAATGTTGATAATATTAAGGGCATATTATGATCAATTTTTTTTGTGTTTTTGGATCATAAAATTAATTTTTATAGGAATTTTGGTAGGTTTTTAGGACATTAACATCCAACGCCTAGATATATTATCCAGATGAAATTCTACGTTTCGAAGTTATGAGTGAAATATAAAAATATACAATGAAATAACGTTAAATTACATTTCATATGTGTTTATTTTGTTAGTAGAAAATTAGACATCAAAAGAAATAAGAAGAGCGATCATTAAATTTAATTATATTATAAAAAATATAAACCATTGGCCGAGATTAGATTTTTCCATGTAATATTCGGAATTATTCCACGAATTTTTCTCATCATTATACGTGACTGGAGTTATTTGGGTCTATTATCCCCTAAAGATGTGATTTTGACGACACAGTTTTTCTAGAGTCAAAAGTACATGATTGGAGAAAAATAAGGATTATTTACGTTTCTGTTAACGATTGGTCAACATGTTTAAACTCAAATAACCAAATATAAATAAAAATTTATATTCTGGATATTGTAGGAATATTTAATGTAATTTTCTGGAAAGGTTGAATAAAACAAGAATGTGATAATGTTTCGTTCGCCAAAATACCACTATGGATGACGTATTTTTAGCTTAAAATCGCTAAAATAGCAGCCCTATAACGGGTTTCATTGAAAATAAAGTAAATAAAGTAAAGTTAGCTACAATCTAGTTCATATTTTATTATTTTTCAAAAAAAAGTAAAGTTCAGATAAGACTTTTTTTTAAGCGAAAATAAAAAATAAAATAATTTCATAAACAGTTAGAATGATTAATATGTATAAATAATATATATATATATATATAATTGTGTAGTGTAAAAGGAAAGAAACGGTTTATTGTGATAGAGGTAAGGTGTACTATAGTATTAATTAAAATTCAGTTATAAAACAAATTAATATATGTATGGTATAGAATTACTCGGTTGTGAGCGAAATTTCGGTGTGATAATAAATAAATAAAATAGTTAACCGTGATCATTTTATTTGTTATTTTATTATTTCCTCATACAATTATAAAATGTTTCCATTAGTTGTTCTTTACGCTTAAGAAAACAACGGGAAAAATACTTTTTAAAATACTAACTAAAACAATTTTACATAAAAAAATGTCTTTACATTCAAACACCAAATCGATTTCTTCTACCCGAAAAATGTATATATATAAAAATAAAACAATTAAAAAATAGACATCATCGTATAATTAATAGATTCTTCTTTTCGCTCAAAATCTAAAAGTAAAACCTTAATATTGATAAAAAAAATAAAAAATAACTATAGACCTATACACATATATTATAATACTGAGTGTTTCATTAATGGCTATCGCTTTAATTAAACTTTGTAAGGTGAAAAAATGATAATTTTTTATTCATTTTCAAAATCAACTTTTAATTTTATTCATATAAATGTACAAAACTGAAAAAACCTATACTTAATATATGATTTGTTGAAAAATTATAATCTAAAATGATAATTCATATCATTGTTTTTTAATTTTTTTTTAACCGAATTGCACCTTTTGGCACCAATCTAAGCCAATAGTGACCAAAAAATATATTTTAAATTAAAAAATTAATTAATGAAAAAAATTCAATAAGTACTCTTATAAAAATAAAAGAAAAATAGATAAGAACATATATAAGTAAAATGAATACGGTGAGACACATTGAAATTTTAACTACAAAGTTATTGGTGATATTTATATTTTAATTATTGATTAAATTATTTGATATTTACGAGGCAAAATTAATTTTTGTGTAAATAGTTAAGGAAATTAATGAGTAATTCAAATATAATTAATATCACCAAATAATTTGCAGTAAATTCTCAGCTAAATTAATGTGTTACACTATAATTATATTTTTGGTCATCACTGGTCCAATTTGATGTGATATGTTGATATTAAAAAAAAAATTATATGAGCTATCATTTTAGGTTAGAATTTTTCAAGAAATATATAGATTATTATATAAGAATAAGTTATTTTTTGGTTTAGACATTGTTAAATGAGTAAAAAAAAAAAACTTCAATCTTGAAGATAAAAAAAAACTAGAGAATATATCCTGTATAGTGTATATATATTGAAATATTAGTAAATATTAGACAATTATTAATCAATAATTTAATTTAAACTTCTTTTTGAAAATCAAAAAATCAACGAATCAAAGACTATTTTTAAAATTAATAGCAGTTAAACGTAAGTATCACAGTTTTATCAAAAAATATAATATTTTTATATTGTTTTACATGAAATTGAAAATAATTGAATCTTGTGACTGTGCATATAAAACAGAATAGAATACAAAGTTAGGCCAACGACCGTAATGGATGGTATTCCAAAAAACACATATTCGATGAAGCCAATGAAGATAATCTGTCATTTACATCTCATAAAATGACAAGTCACAAATTATTATCATGCGTTAATTTGCCTACTCTGCTTCTAAGAACACGGTCGATTGCTGTCTCTTAAGAGGACATTGTACGTACGGTTTTCAAGGGGTTCTATAAAGGCAATATTAAAAATATTTTTTGAAACATGAAAATCCAATAATTTAAAAATATTTACATATATTTTCAAAGTAATTTAAAAATATTTTTGTGTCAATATAATTTTTTATTATCGTATAATTTGTTAAAAAATATATTAACGAATATTTCATTCTTATAAACTTGAGAATATCCTGGAAAGATGAAATGAAAAATAAATATTAGAGGAAAAAATTATTTAGGGCCGATTATTTTATGTAGCCGATTTTTGATATTGGCATTTTTACATATTTTATGCGTTGTTAGAAAATACATTTTTTTGAATTTTTTATAAACCTGAACAAAAATAATTAACATATTTAAAAAAAAACTACGTAAAGCACTAGATAATGTTATTAGCTATAATTTGGTTTTTGATTTGTATTTTTAATATGTTTGTAAGTTGATAAAAATGAGAAATGATAATGTATTTTATTGAAAATCTGTAGGTACGACATCCTGTTAAGTAATAACTAAATTTTTCCGTAAGTTATAATTTGTTTCATTATTTAATATATAATACTCTTTTATATTTATTTTAATTTAGCATATAATTTTAATTTTTTATATTTAATTAACATGATAGTTTTAGAGTTTATTTTACTTTCCTGTTTTATGCACATAATACGATTACGGAGAAAAGTCTATATAAATATTAATACAACCGTAAACAACAATGTTATATTAGACATATATTTAGTTATTGCACAATACTTATGTTATAATTAAATGATGTACTAAAACCTGTTAAAAAGTCATTTTCTAAAATAAAATTGATTTTTTATGGTGATTTATTAGCGGACTTTTCACTAATAAATTAGGGTAATTGATTATTGACAGCTCTATATAGTTCTAAGGAATCACCTGAATTACCTGTACAAATCGTCATTTAAAAAAAAAAAACATTCCGATACACTGAAATTTATTGTTCTCGAAACATCAATCACAAACACAATAAGATTTAGAAAACGAATGTTTTATTCTCTTATCACCGCAACCGTTTTCAGTTGTTGGGTTTGTATACAAAACATTATTTTTTGTTGTAATCCAACTAAATTATTTCAACTAGCCAATAATATTAATAATTGTTTCATGTTGATTAATGATTATTTATATTATAAGAAACTATGAATTGGTACTAAAATAACATTTCTCATAATACAGTATAATTAATAAAAGGTCATATTTTTCAAACGAAAATGATCAAAAAATAATTTTTTAAAATTTGGAACTACTTTTCTGCTAAATAAAACGTGCCAACATTTTTCAAGTTTTTCTCATTTTCGTTTTATTTTTTTTTACAATTGTATTTCTCTTTAGTTTTACAAATAGAGTACAAGATTTATTATACATTTTTGTAATAATAATGTTAAAAAATTGAGACAATCCTTTATTATTATTATTATTATTTTTATTATTTTTATAATGATGACTTAAAATTTATGAATTCAATAACAAACCAAGCTCTCTCTAATCAAGCATTTTTGAGTATGATGAATTATAATAAATAATAAAAAAAATTTAACAATTTAATATAATGACGGTTAGTTTTTGGTACGCGCTAAAGATGACAACATAGTTGTGGAAATACGTATACCTACGCAAAATAAAAGTGTATAATATTGTGACTTCGGGTTTATAATATAATAATTACGTACCTTATTTTTGTCACAAGCTAGTTTTTTTCTTTTCTAAATTTAAAAGTAGTGAAAAATAATTTTAAATGGATATGCTTATGTGAGATAAAGGTACCTACTTATGTTTCTATACAATTTTTCGTTTAGATCGTTACAATAATTTTCCCGAGATTCATACACACCTGGTGGGTAATTTTTGTTAAATCGATATATTACTACAATAACTTGACATAGGTGTGAAAAATGGAAATTCAATACTATAAACTATAATTATTAACATTACGGTAGTACCTAAGTCGACGGTATAGGTAATTTGGGGTTTATTGATCGACACTTACTTAGCCTACTGAAAAACTTTTAATTTAATTAGTTAAATTAACATGTAAACGTATGATAGTCGGTAAATGGTAAATAATTAGTTAAAATATTGATGAATGGTTCTGTATGTATCTTATACTTCGTTGAAAAATGTTTTTTTTCTACAGCATGGAAGTCTACGTTAAAAAAGATAACAAAAATGTAATCTTTAATTACTGTTCTATATAATTGATCTCTATTATTTTAAAAATATTTTCTAATATTGAAAATTCTAAGCTAATTTTGAGCTCTTTAAAAACATTCTCGTAACTCAAAAACATGGTTTTTGCTCTCAGAGATCAACTGTTACTAATTTAATATCTTTCAACCATTTCTTACTGGACTCTATTTCCAAAGGAGAGAAAACAGACGTCATATACACAGACTTCGAAAAAGCCTTTGATAGGATTGATCATAGTTTATTAGTTATAAAACTTAAGAAGATTGGTTTTACCATTAAACATTTATTACCATTGACTTATTATTATCTTGATTCCACTCATTTCTCACCCAGAGAACCCAGCATGTGATATTTAAGGAATTTATTTCCAAATCGATTAATGTGATTTCTGGTGTTCCTCAAGTAGATAATTTATCCCGATTATTATTTAATCTGTTTATAAATGATATAGTTTTTCAATTAAATATTTCAATATATTATTAGCAGATGATGCTAAAATATTTAAATCCGTAACGTTACTACAAGATTTAAAGAGTTTTTATGAATGGTGGTGCGCTATTAATGTCATATTATTAAATATTACTAAATTTCAGTCTATTTAATTTTTTAGGATAAAAACTTATTATTTACAATTATAGCTTTTTAACCGTTATGGACCGTTGCTCATTAATTAAAGATCTTGGAATATTTTTCGACTACAAGCTTTTATTTAACTATCATAAGCTATCTATAAAAAAACATAGCTCTTTCTATGTTTGGGCTAATAAAACGTAATTGTTTTAAGTTCAATGACCCTATAACTTTAAAATGTTTATATCTAACGTCGCTTATCAGATCGCAATTGGAATAGGCACGTCACAATTATATGGGAATCTCATGATATTGGCCATTCTAAACTAATTGAATGCATTCAAAATAACGTTTTTAGATATATTTATTCTAAAATTAATATTGTAAGGCTTCAACATTCTGGACATAATGCTATTCTCAACTTTTTGAATTTAAAATTTCTTCAAAATAGAAGAATTGATTGTTATTATTCCTTTTAAAAAAAATTATTGAGTAACAAAATTGATGATTTATTTTTATTAAGTCAAATTTAATTTAAAATATATTTACGAAATAGCCATAGTAGTTGTTTATTTCATATTCGATATTGTTTACAAAACTGTATGTCATCATCACCAATTAAAATTTTGTTAACTACCGGTAATAATGAAAATCATGATTTAGATATATTATTATTGTAAAATTATATTTAGTTTTTGTTATTTTTCTTTTTTTTTAAAATTTAAATAGTTTGAATATAGTTCTTATTTATCTCTCTTTTACTCTGTGCATAACATAAACTGTCATATATTCTTTGTAATTGGACTTAAAGTCTATGATTTTAAATAAATAAATAAATAATACTAAGATAAATATTTATTAATAATATTATATTTTTTTAGAAATATGTAAATTTACTGATACAAAAATTAATTTTAATGATTTTGCTGGAAAATATTTTTTGAATATTATGTGTAATATTAATGACTTTCCTTTTAAAATAAATTTCATTATATATTTTATTTATCCCCGAAAAATTTTCCAGATCTTGTCGTAAATAATTTTAAACATTCTAAATATTATTGCGTACAGGTTGAGTTGTATAGCTCAATAATGACTAAATTTCCAAAGAAAAATTATGAGAAAAATAAACTATAGACTATAGAATTTAAAAATATAAAATATAAAAAATAAAAACTAAAATACATTTATATATTAAATATTATGTTATATATATATTTATATATAATCAGCGGGCGTAAGCCCCTTAACAAAACATTAAAATATTAAACAGATTATTGGTATTGAAATTAATAGATAGGTATAGTGATATTACCAAACAAAAAAAGGAAGAGAAACAACAAAACAAAAAATAACTACCCAGTTCAATGGGAAAATAAAATAAATTATGTTTCATGTTTTAAATATAACAAAGTTTTAGCTTTAAAATAAGTGACGAGGTAAAACTAAAAAGGTTAACGCAGCAGAGATTTTATTGGTATTCAAAAGAGCTTCTGAAAAAAATTAATTTTTACCACAATTTTTTTTATATTTAGGTAAATAAAGCAAATCAGTATTACGCGTATTCCTACTAGGGATTTTTAACCCAATTAAATTTAAAATTTTTGGACATTTGACCAAATCGTTTAAAATATCATAAACTAACATTATATTTAAGAGATCACGCCTGATGGAAAGAGAATTAAGACCTATAGAATCCTGAACTAAATGGAATGAGTCTCTAGACGTAGGACAATGGTTAATATAGTCGATTTTTTTCAAAAATTTTTATTGAACATTATGAAAATCATATATATATATATAAGTTGAAAAATTAAATAGACCAAATTAATGAACCAAATTCTAGATTTGATCTAATTATAGAACTATACAACAATTTTAAACACATAGGATTCCTAAAGTCCCTAATATTAATATTTATAAAACCTAACACCTAATACGATAATCATTTTATGATTTAATTTATTATTGATTATTACAGAAAAAAAAAAATATATAAATGTCTATAATTAAGGGGGGCTACTGCTTTGTTTTAGCTCACTTGAATGCACATATGAGGAGGTGCTAGTGGTATTTTGCAATTCTGGTTTTAAATTAATTACACTAAATTCTCTCTAATATATAATTTCACTTGATCAAATTTAAATCTTTACTCTCATTTTTTGGTTTATATACTGAATATACATTTTTAAACTAGTTTTAGTAAATAAAAAATAAAAAGGATATACATTTTTTGATAATACTATACTCTTTTAATTGGTGATAAGCGAACAGTAGGTATTTGTTTTGTGAAGAATGAATAATCGTAAGTTACGTGAACGTAAGTATGCATAAGTATGGATAAGAAAGATGTGACGTAACTGGGATTTGTAAAAGAAAGGGGGGGGGACAGAACTTGTTTTGTAATATTTTATTTCTTAACATTTGTGACATTTATAATACATCGTGTGTTCTGGGAGAGTGATGTGATGGGGATGACATTTTTCCGGGTATTTGTGGCTTACCAGGTTCTAGGTCATCTTAAATTAATTCACTCAAAGTGCCGTTCAATATTATTTACCTGAACGTAGTTAACTCGAAATTAACTTACGTTATACCGAAGTTATTTTTGTATATATAAACGTAAAATAATATTATTCAATTGACTTATAATGTATACGTATTTTATTGTAATAATACTATTATTTAAATGTCAATGTGATATTATAGAGTACAATCATAATAATATATGCAAGTATTGCGTATAAAATGTATCATATTAATCATATTAAAATATGGTTAATTCGACTCGCGACCAACTTCAATGGGTTTTCCGCGTTAGCCGACCGTACTTCATTAAATTGATTTGGATATGTGTTTTGTGTATAGTAGTCTCTGCGTTAAAGCATATTAATATTATGATTTATTCTTGGGGAATACTTGAACTATGTCTTGTCATAATAGCTCAAGTGTGTAAATTATTTTGTTTTTGTTTGCTTAAGTTTAAAATTTGTATAAAATTAAACACATTATACATGTATATTTTTGTATTTGTACGCATAATATATGTGTTGAAACGTCTAATAAAGGTATTCTGTATAGCTACATGATGAAATGGTTACTTATAAGCAACATAAAAAATTACATTGTATTTTGTTAACATTCTAACAAAAAAATGCAATTTAAATTATTTTTTTACAGAAAAAATTCCACATCCGAAAGATTTTTTTCCATTTTTTTCCAGGAGAGCAAAAAACTAAAAATGTTTATACATTAAATTTTGTATGACCTTTATCAATTTTTTCGAGTATAATAACAAGTTTTGTGTCAAACGAAATCAGAGACAATATTTTATTTATTATCTTTTAATCAACATGACCATTATCTGCGTCGTGTAATTATATATTGTTACATATATACATTATACATGAATATTAACTAAGATTTTTAGGAATTTGATCTTACATATATTCACGCTGAACACTGGTACGATCGTATAATTAGAAATGGTTTTGGACTTCTATTTACTATATTTATTACTATGAAATTATATGGAATTAGATTATTGAGTTATTAAGTTATTATAATTAATATACCCATGAAAAGCAATTTTATAGCTTTAATTTATAGAATTAAAAAATTTAAAAATTTACACAGTGAAATAAATAACAATATAAACTAAAATTCCGAAAAATTGGTCTGCTTCTTATGTAGATAGTAAAATATTGATTTGTTTTTGAAAATATAAAAAAAAAAAATCATTTTATTATATTCTCTGAATAATATGACTATAGTCAAATAATCAAAACTGGAACATAATATTCAATTATTATCAGCAACTTATTAGAAATGCAAGTCAAATTCATTATATGGAGTATAGATATTGTGATAACTAGTATTATGTTATGGAGAGTTTATAATTTACTTTCTATATTTTCTTCATCTATTCACCGCTGTGTTATAGATACTTTATAAGCTCTGTTGTAGGTTATACGTAAACATATAGTCTGAGACAAGATGAGAAATCCGTTTGAAAAGTTTCAAAGCTACTCATTATTAATTAAAATATATTATAATTGCTTTTAATGATATTTATGTAATATATACCAATGCAATGTTAAACATAAAATAACAGTTGGCGGTGTATTTAATTATCTAGTAAGAATTTATAAGAAATTTAATGATTTGGTATGATGTTTAAAATCAAATAAAATGTATATAGTAAGTAAAAGTTTACAAAAGTTTTTAGGAATCGTGACAAATTGGTTACCTGATTATTTATCAAACCTTTAGAATTCTATTAATTAATAATAAAAAAAAATAAGTACCTATAAAGAAGAAAAATAAATCTTTTTTTTTTATTCAAAAAACACGATGATGAAAAAATTAGAGAAGAGGAAAAGTTTAAAGGTATAATACGGATACATTTGCTTGTAAAATTTAGATCTTAGATCAAATATTAAGTTGAGTTTTTTGATTTAAAGGACTTAAAATATATATATATATATATATTATAATATTATGTTGTAATATAAATATATTTATAAATAAATAATAGATAATAGATTTGGATTTGAGTATAATACTAGCAGTCCTATAATTAAGATTCATCAAATGATTTAAAAATAATTTAAAAAGTAAATATTATATTACTGAATCATGATTATGTAACTTATTAAATAATTTAATCATTTAAGTTATAGATAAATATTTTATTTGTATTTAATAATGGATATTATAATCATTTTCATTTTAAATAATATCTTGGCATTATGAAAAGTAAGTACCTATGTTTTTAAATCATATTGAACATTTCGTACTTTTTCCAAATGACATGGTATCTACCAAAGACCTTCACAGGCTGATTTTTATCGGCATAACCAGAATTGAGAACTCACCATACAAAATATTATATCTATATATATATATATATATATATATATATATAATTTTTAAATGCGTCTGTTAGTGATCGTGTAACTTCTGAATGACTTGACCGATTGAAGTCATATTCCTCCAATATATTGGTATATGATTGTTCATAGCTATGCTAAGACTCTCTATGTAGCGCTATAGTCAAGTTATTCACAAATTTAATATTTATGAACAAAAACGGTTTTGGTATTTGTTATCGTCCAATAGATGTCGCTATTTTTTCCCATACATTGAATTTTGACATGTGATATAATTTCTGTGTTATTGCCTTAACCAACTCACCATTTTCATTATATTTTATCATTAAAAAAAGGAATTTAATATAAATTATTAAAAAAAGAACTGAGTAATGTTATAATCAAAATAAAAGGTGAATGAAATAACAACGAGTAATTTGCAATTACCATAAATAAGTCGCAAGGACAAACAATGGCCATATGCGGATTGGATTAGAAAATCCATATTTTTTACACGGACAATTATATGTGGCGTTCTCATGTATTGGAAAACCATCAAACCTTTTTATTTATGCACCTGATAGACTAACAAAAAATATTGCTCATAATCTAGCATAAAGATAAATACAAAATAAATAATATACTTTTAACTAGGTAACATTTATTACTCTAATATACTTAAAATTTCATAATTAAATAAAAAATTTTATAATATGAAATAGATATATTTATTGTTAACTTATTTATTTATATTTTGCATATTGTTATTATGGTGCATTATATATACATTTATAAAAATTGCCCGAATTATTTTATTTTATGAAAACCTGACCCAAGTATAAATTGATAAAATTTCCTACTAGAAAATGGGTAAGCATGTAACTCTTTCTAATAGTACTTTCGGATATAACAATGACATTTTTATAAAAGGAAAAGTAACAAATAACGTTGCTATATATTACTAAAATAATGTGTACAGTGACGACATAAAATTAACATTTATTTTTATTCTAACAGTTATAGTTACGTATATCACTCTTCGTTCTTATTATAGAATGCAGTGATATTTATGATTGTTTTAAAATATCCAGTATTCTATCCGATGAGTGAAGTACTTCAACCTTCTTTTAGATTCTGAGTGTATTGTTTTTATAATGATGTGCAGTGTCGTATTTACGGGGTGGGAGGGTCCAGGAGTACTAAACCCTTCCAGAATAAAAAAAAATATTGAATTAAAAACTTAAATATCTATAATTAATTTTTGTAGATAGAATTTAAACTAAAAAAAAAGTAATTATAATGCCCTAAAAATGGATATAATGACAACATTTTAGAATTTAATCGGTGCAAATATATTTTTCGTTTTACTATGATGTTATTTGTTTTATATTTTTCTGTAACCAATTTATCGACTAGAAGACATCATGAACTAATTTTTTCATACGTACCCATTTTTTTACACAAAATTATTTCAGTTTATTACTTTTAAGAGGTAATTTGTCGATTTTTGAAAAAAACTATTTTAAAACTATGAAAAATACGGATTAAAATAATGGGGTTTTCCCCATAAATCCGAAAATCTTGGTTTTCAACACTTAAATGTTTCATAGATTACGTATTTTACTCAAGCTTGAAAAAAATATAAAAAAAAGATTTTTATAATGATTAAAAAATATATATTTTTTTTGAATTAAAATTTTTTTAAACAAATATTCAAGTTTCCAATTTATTAATTTATTATTTAAAATGATTTTACAAATGTGGATGCAATTTATGGTATTCAAAATTCTATTAACTATTGGCTATTATTTTAATTAATAATACATTAATAATATACCTATCATATTTATTAAAAAGTTAAAAACTTCTTGTAATATTAAATGAACAAACTTAGAAACTGAAATTGACTTTTGCGTTTTTATATAGATAAAAATTATACAAATAAATTGAAAAATATATTTTAAATGAAATGTGTGGCATAATAGTATTAATAATAATATTATATAGATGGTAAAATTTATTGACTATTTTATTCTATTATTTTAATTATTTAGTAAACCTCACATCATTAAAAAATAAATGTATAATACTAAATGCCCATTAACTTAAACATAAATATATATATATAGGTATATAATAAATAATAGGTACCATTAATTAATTTCATAATATATAATAATATAATCAATGATAATAGTTTATATATTATATATTGTAAGAAATACATTTTTTCCATAAAAAAAGTACAGGTCCAAGAATGATGCTTTTATGGATATTCATTTTTTATTGTTATATAAATAATGTACATTTAAAAGTCAAAATAAATACAAAATAATTATTTGATAAGATGCGATTATAAACTAAAAATTAAATATTTTTAAAAATACTCTATTTATTAAATTAATTAATTTTATGATATAAAATATATTTATTAATTTATTAATATATAATTAATTAATATTAAATTTGTTGAAAAATATTCGAATACCTATTATGATAGTTTTTAGTTTTTAACCATAATTTGGAATAAGTATTCGAATACAAAATAAAACAAGTATTTACAAGTCTGAATTAATGTATACAATTATGCATTAAGATAAATTTTATTTTTTCATTTTTATCGGAATGTGGGAATCTATTTATTTTAAAATCATGTTTATTAATATTTTTATTTCTTGGAAAGCATTTTTCAAAATAGAAGGAGTTGAGTATAAGTTTTGGAGTGTAGAACTTGGTTATTTTTCGATTTTACCAGTACTTTTATACTTTTAATTTTTTTAAATATTTAACGGAAAATTTCATATAAATGAAAAAAAATAACAAATATTGTCATATTAATATTGGTCATGGTTACTATATATAATATTAAAATTATATAAACAACATGAAGTTGAATTTTTTTTTGACAGTTAGATATATTATTATTATTATTTTTTAGTTATATGATCACTGAGCTTCGCTCAAAATCGTTTTATAGAATGCAATGATTTATTATATTGTTTTTAAATTTAAAATACCCAATAATAGTATCCCATTCAATGAGCGAAGTGTTTCCATTTTCTACTTGACGTCTTTTAAATTTTGATCATTCCAATATTCGTGGTTGAGATATTTTAACAATAGCGAATATGTAATGATATATGTAATAGCGAGAAGCTATATTCTTGTTTGGGGCTGTGGAGTTGGTAAATCAAAGCTTTGTCAAAATTAATTTTATTCTGTTTAACATACGAGTCTATAATATAGTTTCTATTCTACAGTCGAGTACAGACGAGGAATATAAATTTACGAGAAATAAAATGAAGGGCCCCGAAAAAAAAACTTTATGAAAAATTATTCGTAAAAAGATACGTATACGTAACATATAAACCTGCATGAACAATATTTTTCATTTCAGTACTATTTGCTTATCATATGACGTCCTTTTTTTTTTTTTCATAGCACTTAAACCTTAAAAAAAAAAAAATTAAGTACACGTACACTGTGTAAATGTTGGCTATTTGTGTGGCACATCACGTTTGTATTAAAATATGTTGCTGGCAGAGCTACTGGACTTAATATTGATGTGGAAGAAGTGAAAAAAGAAATTAAGTTGAACAAAGCTCGGTATTTAATGTTAGGGTTTAGTGGATGGTAAAATAACAAAGAAAGCCAGAGGGTAACTAAAAAAGTGATTTTTTTTATACCGGTGGAATATATTTTCATAGAAATTTAATATGTTCTAGTGAAATTATTTTGATAAAAATTATATATGTCTCGGTATTATTTCTAGAAAAGACGAGCTGAATAGAGAAGATTAAAGGGGAAAAGTGTAAAACAGTTATAGAATTTACTATAATAATAATATTAACATTTTATTTTCAAATTAATTAAACAGTGTAAAATTTTATTAGTAAAAATATATTATATATAGTATTTATCAGTTATATGTTTTAGGTACACAGAAATACAAATTACATTCTTTATTTTAATAATATTGATAAGGGCCATTAAAAATGATAATGATGTGCGATGATGTTATACACTAATGTTGATCATTAATTTATTATTGAGTGTATGATATTTATATCTATATTATTTACGTTTGAATACATGAAAAATTTTGTTTTTAGTCGTAACTAATTAGTAGGAAAATATAATAAAAGCAGTAAAATAACAATGAAGAATTAAAAATTCAACACTAATTAAAAAGTAAAAATAATCTATAAAGATGTAAAAAAATGAATATGAATAAAAAAACGATATTTTATTTTCGAATAAAATTAAATATGTGGAAATATATTTGTTTTAAGTTATAATTTATTAAAACCGTTTAACCATTTATATTTATATAAGTAACCAAGAATTTTGTAAAAAAAAATATAATGTTAATTATTTTTAAGACACAGACTGACTACAATAAACTGTTTAAAATGTAAAATAAACTATTATTTTATTTAATTATATTCATGTCTCACAATAGAGTTATTATTTTTATTAAATAAATAATTTGTGGGTTAAATATATATTCTGTTTTCTTTATATATTTTAAAATACTATAATATACATACGTTTTTATTTAAATATTTGTATTTTTAAGAAAGAACGTTATTTTATACATTGATAAACAGATAAATATTTTAGAGTATAATATTCGTTTGTATCAGATTTAACAAATATTTTTTACGTATACCTATTCCCGAATAATGCTTAATTCGATATTTGGACATATGGTATAAGGATATTGATTTTTTTCGAGGAATAGAAGGAATAAATATAAAGATACTTATTAGTATTGAATGTGAGATTTACATCAGTAATGACGGAAACGTCAAGAGTATTATATTGGTTTAATCGTTTAGACATGGGTTCGATGGCTCTTCAATGAGATTAATTTATGAGTTTTCAAAAAAAAATTGTTTTTGATTTTAACTTTTGTAATGTATCAATGACACCTCATAACTATTGATGACATTTTTTGAATTGTTAAATGGTCGTGATGTACGGATAAATTATTCGATTAACATCATGTCAAAAGTCTTCTAATTTTGTTGTGTCAACAAATTATTATAGCAAATAGTTAAAATTTGCCGTTCTAAGTTCGTAAGAAAAAAGACATTGACCGAAAAATAGACGGAGTAAGTACTGAGAGGACATTGACCTCAATAGTACCTATTATAATTGGAAATAGTGGTTGAACCTGAACCAGAAAATGAGAAAAAAATCTTGTCGTTTATTTATATTTATTGTACACATATATTAATGTTTTTGCTTTAACCGACATTTTTGTTCAAAATGAAACTGCATTATATCGAAATCTTTGTCGTATATAAATTCTTCAAGCGGATTTTCACCTTATTTGATTTTATGTTATCAATAATTCTAATTTTTAACAAAAATAATTGTTTGAAATAAGTTTTTCGTATTAAATATGTTATTTTTATTTTTTGAAAATACATCGAATAACTAACGAAAATCTACGAAAATAATAAACCATATAATAATGACCAATAATAAAATATGTATAATAGTAGTATGTGTTGTAAAATTATTCATGTCCCTACATTTATTTCCAGGAGATGTCTAATATTTGATATTGTCAATGTATTTTATATTGGGAAATTATCAATAAATAGCATATTATTGTATTCAAAATTGTACTATCTACGAGTACCTACTTAATATAACTAATATAGCTTATATTTTAATTTACTTATTTAATTAGTATTTATTAAAGATACTTATCTAACACAACTTATCTTATTAAAATTACATAATAATTGTAATTATGAATGCGGATAAGAATCCCTACATTATATTTTCTAATAATAAAAAATATTAATAAATATACCCATAATAATATAAAATAATAATAATAATTTAAGTACTTTGGAATAATTATTTAAATACTTTTAACATACTTAAAAATGTATAGGTTATTGTATTAATTCATAACGTTTTTAATTTGGGTGGATTAATTTTCAATCAAGTACTTGCTTTTCCATCTAAAACACAAGAAACCATTTTATTTTTTATGGTCATAAATATAATTTATATTTTTGAAAGCCCTGATTTATTCATACGGTATTACTATATCTGTGTGTATATATATATATATATGTATACATATATATATATTTTCGTACATTTTTTTTAATTAACCTCAACACGATGATTAAGGAAAAATTATTTATAAAGTAGGTAATAAATATAATAATATATTTTATTAATTTGAATTAAATAATTATATTAAATATTTAAGCTAACCATAGATACCTATTTGACTTATTGATATTTTTTATTTATCAATGAAGTGTTTATTGTTAACTAAATGTATTATTTTATATGTTATTTAAAAAAATATAATATACATTCGAATATAAGAGTCGACGTATTTAACTACATGTTTTATTTATTCAGTCAACAATAATTATATAATATTTTATAAATCAGAGTTTCTCAAAAAAGATAACTTATTTATCAACATAAAAAAGTGGTGTAATATATATGGTTCGTATGTTTTTAAGTGATAAAAGATTAGGGCTTTTAATTTTTATTTCTAGAACAGGGCTTGGAACCGGTATTGACTTTAATGGTTTTGGTTTTTAGGTTTCTATACAAAAATACTTGCCTTATAATTTATATATTATATCCCTGTTGGTCCCGTCCGTTCTCTTAATTCTTTTTCATAGTTACTAGATAGATTGTTGATTGGATTTGTAATTATCATCAATGTGGGTAGTTATTAAATAAAAACAGGAAAATTTAATAATGAATTAAAATTAAAATAATTTAACCCTTTCCAGCCCAAATTACGAATTATGAATCAAAAAATTTTTTTTTGTGATTTTTATACTTTAATGTGTCTAAATAATGAGAAAATGTAAAAAAAAAAAAAAAATTATAAAATGCATCTGGCCTAAAAATTGATGATGCATAAAAGACTCATTGGGCATCAGAAACCTACTTTTTACAAAATTACTCCATTTCCCCAAAAAATAGGCAACTTCATAAATATGCATAAACAGACTTCTTTTATTGGTAAAACATATTGAAAAATTGCATTTTAACATATTTAAAACTTTAAAATCATAGTTAATACTACTTATTAGTATTACAATAAACCATGATAACTATGAAAACATGATAAATATAATAATAGTTTCAACATTTTGAATAATCACTTTAGTAGGTAAACTCTTTTTAACAATAAAGTATTAAGTAAAAATTAACAAATTATAATTATATGATTTGCACAAATTGACATATAGCACCTATTTAATATTTATTAATGAAACATAAAAATAAAAAAATTTTAGACCTAACTTAAAAACAGTCTTCAAAATTTAGGAACACTGGTAATTATTGACTTCATTTAGAATTAATAAAATTAACTTTTATCTTATTAGTTATTATCAAGTGGAGTTTGAAAGTCTTCTTCGTTATTTAAAAATATATCTTCTGTTTGTTGAAATTCAAATTCTTCTTCAAGCAAGTTGGCATCTGTAGCTAGATCAGTTGAATCAATATCTATTACTGTGCCATTATTTTCTAAAATATTATTCTGTGGTATATTGTCAAGAATTTCTGGGTGTTGATCAAATGTTACCTAGATGTAACAAAATAAAATATAATACACATTTTATTATAAATAAGTAGTTTAATAAATTTAAGAAAAATGTATCAGGATAATAATTTTTTTTATATAATCGTGCAAAAACGGTACAATAAACCAATTCATTGAATCTTGGTGCATGTTTATACAGTATAATACAATTATATAATTAGTAACTATACCAACAAACAACCATGTAATGTAAAGTTTGTACTATGTACAATTTATAATGTTTTGTGTGTAAATTGATACGGTTGTGGGACATTTGCGATCGATTGCTTTCTGGTGTCATTTGCAGTCAAACGATTTCAAACTACTTGTATTTAAAATTCTAATAAAATAAATTAATATTGCAATAAAATTCTATATGCAGGTAATTTAAAATGACCGTAATGGTGTTGACACCAAATTATACAATATATTATGTGCTGTTTTTGTCAGTCATGCACTTTATAAATTGATCCCCAGTAAAAAAAAAATATTATAATGCTAATATAAAAAAATATTTGGTCAGATAACTGTTTTAAAATTTAAATAAT